>PISW01006573.1:0-106265 GCA_004023785.1 Mungos mungo
ATATATATATATATATATATATATATATATATATATATATATATATATACCAGGCAAATACTCATAAAAAGAGAGCTGGAATAGCTGTATTAATTTTAAACAAAAGCAACTTTAAGGCAAAAGAAAAGTAACTTTAAGGCACGCACACACACACAAAGGCATGAAGGATAAAGAAGGTCAGTGCATAATGGTAAAAGGAAAAGTTCCCTGAGAAGACATAACAATTCTAAATTGGTATGTATCCAGTCATACAGTCTCAAAATAGATAATAAAACAAAAACAGAAAGAATAAAAGTCCATCCATCAGTTTGGCAAAAATCTTTATTTTTTTTCTATATGTGGAGCGTAGCTGAAGGAAGCCAAAGTTGCAGTGACTTTGGAAAACATCCACGAGTGGGCAAGGACAAGGACATTCCCCTACTGAAACCTTGCTTGAAATGAGGGGGAAAAATGGAAGGCGCTTAAGTGCCCCTTGACGGGAGAATGGATAAATCTGGAATATTCACATGACCAGGGAACACACAGCAGCGAAGATGAATGAGCAGAGCTGCATGCCACAAGGTGGGCGAATCTCGAAAACATAATGTTGAACCACCACAAAAACCCTGATGGTTTATTGTGTTGTTTTTTCTGCATGACATTTCCTCTGATCAGTGGCACAGGGATGCCTGGATCCCTGGGTGGGAGGAACTCAGCGCGTGGGCATGGGACACACATCAGACATCACCAGAGTGTCCTCTGGAGATGTGTTTCTGGCAGGCAGCGTGCCCACTCAACCACCTGGGAAGAGGTGTTTCTGGGGGAGAAGTCCAGAGTAGGTTCATGGAGAAACTCCCCTTAGGGGACTCACAGAAAGCCCCTGGGAGAGACCTTTTCAATCATCTGTGGTGCTCCCCCCCTCCCCGTTCTGCAGGCAGAGAAAGAGGACTTAGAGAGGATTCCCCCCACCCAAGGCCAGCAAGTGCAGCCGAGTGTGTGTGCAGCCAAGCCCGTGAGCAGCATGGGTGGATTCTCATCATCAGGTGAGACTGGCCAAGCTCTGGGTCATGCTCTGCATCTGGCACAGCAGAGGGGCTCCTTTTGTCCTTTCTCCCAGTAGAAGAGCATTACCGTGAATGAGGCACAACCAGCAATGTGCCAGATGTTTCTCAGGATGAGGAGAAAGGTGAGGGGTCTCCCTACCCCAGGGCTGGGATGTTCTACGAAGATTTCAGATGCTGGTCTGCCCTAGAGCAGATGTGTTTATCAGGTGTGGAAGGTGGGGGAGGATAGGGTAGGAGCAGCACTACAGGTGGAGAGAATACTATATGACCATGAACCTATCTCCACATGGATCTAGGTCATGAGTAGGGTAGAAGAAGCATAGCACAGAAGCCAGAGGAATCAGGATCTTAGTGTTCCTCTCTGTCCCCTCACCTGTCACACTTGGTAGAGAAGTTCCTGGGAGTGTCTTTGTTTCCCTTAGAGACAAGGAGGGGGGCATGGAGTCTGGTCCATGATAGTCACCAGGGCAGGGACATCTGTGACCAGTGGCTCCCCCATTGTGCACTATTTCTCTGATCTCCCAGCTCTGGGTACTGCAACCATAGGACCCTGCCGAAACGTGGAGAAGTTAGACTTGGGGCAGGTGGCTGGGGGTCAGGGGAACAAACTGAAAACAAAGCCCACAGCCAAGACTCTGTGCTACCAGTCTCCTACTCAAGAGAGAAGTTTCAAGCAGAAAGCTGCATGCCCAGAGCCAGCGGGACCTGCAGGATCTCCCAGGGGATCTTAGGAATACACCAGCTTGGCAGGAGCTCCTGAAGAAATGTTATTTTCACTTTGGATGGTAGCATCCAGAAAAACATGACTGAGGAAAATCCCAGAGGAAGCAAAAGCTGTTCCGTGCCAACTCAGAAGCACCCACGATTTCTCTGAAACTTAGGAGCTCTTTGGGCAATTAATTGACCAGTAGGGGTAGATACAGTTGCCCCAGCTCAGTTACAACATTTGGTTGAACACCACTCTCCAAATTCCACCTACCTGCTACACTGGGTGCATGTGTAGACTAAGAGTGAAATGACTGACCTTCCATCGAAAAACTATCCTGGTTGGTTTCCCCACTGCTGACATTGAACCGAGGTTTCGGTCAAAAAGTGGATCTGACCTGACTGAGCAGTTTCGGAGCTTAAATGTATAAATGGGTGGGGATTGTCTCTGGATTCATCCGAGACTAAAGCAAGGTCAGATATGTCAGCTGAATCCTAGCATTTTCCAAACATAAAGACATTCAATCATTTCCTCAATCTGCAGTCCACCACTGGTCCACCAGGGTTACCAGCACCTAGGAAAAGACATGTGCATCCCAATGGATAACCAGAAACCTACACCCCACTTCTTACAACCCTACTTTTGAAAGTAAAGATGTTGCAGAATGGAAACTCATCGCTCTTGAAGCCTGGGTTTTCTGGTTTCTCTGCACATCTCCTCTTTGGGATGAGACAAGTATCTCCATTTCACAGATGAATGCACTGGAGTCCAGAAAGCGGGCATGACTTGGCCGATGTCACACAGTAAGAGAAGAGTGGAGCTGCTCTGACATCCTCATGAGTTGGGATTCAAGGCTCTTTATGCCATAATGGCAGAGCCCACAGCTTGTAGTGGTTGACATTGTACAAATACAGCAACAAGTCCAAAGACCTGCAAGATCCGGTCTGTCCTTGGGGGACTTTAGGTGCAGCAGCAAAGAGGATGTGACTGCATGTTACTGGCCAATGTTATGTCCCCACATAAGGTCACATGCAAGAACAAATGAATGATAGATGCGGCACCTGCTTCAGTATTCAGGGAGGGGCAGGTGGGGTTTAGAGAAGGCTTGCATTTGTCACACTTCCCTAGCTCTCCCTCCAGAAGAGGAGCCAGACCCCACGTCTGTCTATGCTCTTGGCAGCTATCAGAGTGCATGGCCTCAAACAGGAGGTCGGTGCATATCAGATGAATTAAGGAACCCACAAATGACTTGGGGAAAGGGAAGCTCCCTCATTGGACTCACTTAGAAGGTTTTTGCTATAGCTATTCTTGCAAAGTGGTTAGAGTTATTTGCTATATTTATTCTTTGCAAAATGGAAACAGTACTACAACCTCCCTCATTTTTGTGATGCTAAAATGAGATTTAAAAAAGACAAAGTCCATGGTCATTGCTAAGGAGCTCCAAAGTAAAGACTCATCCAAAAGACCTACTAGCTCCAGGTGGCCTTCACAGCTCCCCACACAAGGATCAGACATGGCTTTAACACCTACTGGGTGAATTGGCCAGGATGAGTTTTGCATGTTTGCAGTTTTCCTAGACTGGGTTAACTTCAAAAGAGATACAAGACAGAATGTAGCCTTGGTCAAGGCTAACTCTCTTAAATGTTTATGTCGCGTCTTCTGAACTACATTCCTTCACAGACAAGGCTGTGTCTAATTCCCTTTGCTGACTGTTGGGGGGCCAAGAACTACCTGCTATAGGCATTGGTAATAAGTAGCACTCACCGACCTCTGCCTGATTGAACACACATTGTACCCATATTCAAGCATTTATTCATTTACTCATGGATTCAATAAATGCATCCTAATAACTGACTCTGCCAGGTACTGAGGACATAAGAATGAACAAGATATGACTTAATATTCAAGGAGCAGAACTCAACGGAAGATGCAAAGATGGGCGCCAACACCAGCAGGTGCAAGGACAGATGAGTTCAAAGCCTTGTACTCAGTGTGGTGCAGCCCAGAGAAGGGGCACAGGGAAGGAAGTCCAGGGATGAGGGGCTTGAAGGGCCAAGGAAGGCTTTAAAACAAAAGTGACATTTGTGTTTGGTCTCAAACAACAGCCAGGAGAGAGAAGAACAAGGCTTGTGGAATTACAGAGATGTCCATAAGATTGTTAGTGAACAAGTGATTCCATGTGGGTGCAATGCAGGATGGACGCCTGGGTTGGAAGGAGGGGAGGCTGGCTGGGGAGATGAAGCTGAGTCTTGGGGCTATTTATTGGGTTGGAGATACCACACTCCAAATGGAGTTTGGACTCCATTGTAGGGATAGTGGGGTGAGTAAACTTCTGGAGAAGGAAGGAAACAATCAAATGATGCTGTGGGAAGTGGCCAGGAATAGGAGAGACAAAGGTAAAGGAAGGAAATCAGGAGACTGTTGAATACCTCCAGGCCTGAGATGATGAAGTTCTGAACCAGAGCAGTGATGCTAGGCTGGAAAAGGAAAGAGGACTTTGGTTTGGCTGTGTCCATCAAAAGGCCACACAGAAGGATTATTCATCTCTCTGGTACCCTTTGGCCTCTTTAACCACAAACTTAGGCTGGGTCAGCTGGACCCTAAACTGGATGAACTTAAAAGATAAAAATTGCCATCATTTACTTGGATAGGTAGCTTTGGAAACACATAATCTTGAACTGTGGTTTGACTTTGCATTAGGTTGGCCCCATCATGGGTGATTCATTCAATAAGTTACTCACTGCTGGAAGCTTCTGAGCAAAAATTTGGGGAACACTTGAGAGTTTTCTCCACTGGGAGATGCTATGTTGAATGATCTCTACAGCTGTAAGGTCTAATATTCTGTGATTCTAATGTCCAGATAGATGGTCAAAGAAAAGTCTTGCCCTCAATGGGCTCATATTCTGAGGACTTTCAACTGCTGCTCTTGGACAGGGTGGAGTGTGTGTGATGTGACTGCACATGACAAATTTCCCAGTGAAAACCAGTGCGACTGGTGACTCATCTTGTTGCGATGTCTTTCTGAACCACAGAACTCAAGGATGAGGTATGCCGTTCACCCCCAGAAGGAGAAGCTAGGCAGAGGAGTGTCAAAGACAGCTTCAGTTTTCTCTGTGCCACATTTGACATATTCTTGTCTTTGTCAGCAACTTCTGTGTATCATCCTTTTCTAAAATGAGCAAGGAAGTCCCAGTGGAGCCTGATGTGTCTGGAATGCCATCAGCTCAGTGTGGGGTAGGGCTGTTCCCCTGGATGACAGGCAAGTGGGGAAGATTCCCTCCCTGCTGGAGCTGAGGTTGGATTTCCTGGGGTTCCACATTTTCTGGCCCCCACAGCATGGCTCAGGATCAAGCACAAGAATCATAATTTGTGCAGACAACTCTCAAAACTCTCATGCTGACTTTTGGGCCCACGTCCAGATGGCCAGTGCGAGGACAACTGTGCCCTGACTCCTGGGAGCACTGAGGGCAGCTTGACTTTGTCCTCATCCTCAGCTGATATCAGCCAATGATCCTCCTGATGGAAGTAGAGTCAGTGGGCGCTGTCTCAGCACCTCAGTGCACCTGCCACACTTGGCCCCAACCATGCTCCGTAACCTGCCTTGTCTTCCTCCTGTTCCCCCAGTATGAGGGCCACTCAGTGCCCCTGATGCCCCTAGTACCTCCCAGACTCTGAGAGTCCCCTTCCTTGGCGTGCCAGTCTCCTGCAAATTCAGTCACTCAGAGCTTGTCTCCTTTCCTCCGAGCACATCCCGGACCTTCATACGTTTTGTCTTTCTTCATACGGAGCCGTCAGTCTTGCCCCCATTTCATACTGTTGAATTCTTACCCTTCCTTTGAAGCCCAGTTGGAAGGTCAACCCATTTCGTGAAAGCTTTTCCTAATCCTTGGTGGAAATGAAATTTTCTTGGGGGCTCTTACATGTTCTACCTGAACTGATGCAGTGACACCCGTATGCCCACACTCCAGTGGCCCAGATCCATGGCCCATATCATTTCCACAAGCTCCTTCAGGTCACAAATAGAATCTTATCCAAGTTGACACCTCTAATTCCATGAATGGTGCCTCACACATATCAGGCATTTCATTAAGGATTATGAGGATACATGTCATGATGCCTAAAATATCCAGCATACAGTCATGCCTCAGATCCCTGGTGACTGGAACATTCCATGAAGGGCGTATGCTACCTGTGGAAGGCCCCTTCGAAGCCACAGTGGGTTTACCAATACGATCATAAACAGACTGCATTAATTATACACATGCATAGATTTGCGGTTTTCTTTAATAATACTGTCCAAATGAGCTTCCTTTCAGTTTATGAAAAATTCCTTTTTCCTTTCATATTATGCAAAACCCAGGTAAAGATGATATCTACTCAAGGGAAATAAATGCAGCGGGAAGTTCTCAAACACTTCCGAGCTGGACTAACTCTGCAAATACTTCAACCCCCATGCTCCAGGACTTTGGCCTCTAATGACAAAAACAAACTGCCTCATGAAAATGGAAACAGTCTGTCAATTGTTTGCACATTGAGAATTTGCCTAAGTGCTGGAAATACAACTGGCTGCATTTTTACAGGTCGGACCTAGTGTCTTCTGTCTGAAGAGCTATGGCAAAACTGGGTACAGACCAAACACAACCTATTTGAAGTGTCTGAATGGCACCCTACATTGGTATTTTTCCCTGGCATTAAAAATGGAAAATAATTGAAAGCCAGGAATAGAAAAGAAGCATTTGCCTGCACTGGGGAAAGAATGGAACCAGGCAGTTCAGCTGACCACTGAAAAATGGAATATGAAGGGTATTTGCAAGAGCTCCCTGATGGTCTCTGTCTACAAATCCAGTCTTCCGAAGGTTTCCTTTGCTTCCTCTTAAACCGGAAGGCTGGGTGCATCCCCAGGAGGTGTGAGAGGCACCCACATCCGCATCTCCCCAGGGGCTATAGGCTGGTGCTCTGCATGGGGGTGGGACTGATTCGTGCCGTCGGGTCCCAGGGTGAGGCTGGGCTCGCTGGGCTCTGGGATCCACAGCCCGAAGCTTTCTTCTTGCTGTCCAAGGGGACCTGAGCTGGGAAGCAGTGACCACCAGCCAGGGAGGACCCTCGCGCAGGGCTCTGTTGTGATTTGAGCCTTCTGCGGCTTTGGCTGTCAGTAGAGAGAGTGACACGTGGAGATCCAGGCCTATCCCTCCTGCTTCCTCCTGACAGCCTTCTCTCAGAAGTGACTGCCGAGTCCCCATTATTTTAGAAGGCACTGGGCCCGCGCAAACCCAGGGATCCATTTGTCGGAATTCTATCCCTAATGAGGGACGTTTCAGCTGCTGTAACAACTAGTTTCTACACACTTAATTAGGTTGGCCATGCAGTCCATCTAATCCAGACCCTCCCATTGCCGGGCATGCAGGATGGGCCAGCATTAAAGATTAGGAGGTTTTCTCTGATCTCTAGTTTGATATGAAGCTCTGCTACTGGCCTTTCTTAAATGACACTGCCGGGTCAGATGACTTCCGGCCCTGGGGGAAGCCCTGGGGAATGCACAATGGCAGGCAGGGTGGCTCCATGTGGCACTGCAAAGCATTCTGAGACAAGGGACGAGCGATGACAACGTGCCTCCCCTGCACGCCCCCAGCATAAAGAGGGAGATGAGGGCCACATGCAGAGACGGCTCCCAGTGTGGTTTTCAGCCCTGCCCATGCAGGTGGACACAGGCCATGGAATTGGCGACACTGGAGAGGCCCCATGCCTCACGGGTCTTACTGGAGAACCAGCTCTTCTCTGAAAAGAACAGAAAACAGAGATTTCTGGCTACAAACTCTTCTGGGGTCAAGGCTGATAGGCCTTTGTGATGGAATCCAGTCTGGAACACCCTGAAAATAAACTTGCAAGTAGTTCAAATGGAAGGACAGACCTCACGGCTGTCCGGGGGCAGCAGGACAAAGGACAAGGAGCGGGGTTTTCAGGTCATTTCATCTGACAGGGAATCCTAGCTCCACCCTGCCCAGCGGGAGTGGTTTTCGGCTGGGGGAAGGGGGAGACTTCACCTCTCCTGGCTTTAGTTTGCTCATTGGCAAAGTAAGATGCTAATAGCTGCCTTGTAGGGTTGTGGAGAGGATGACATGGAAAGGCCTGGAATCCAGGTACAGCTCGGTTAAAGAGGAGTTTCTACTTCTCCTGGCAGAGCCTGGGTCAGAACTAGGGCCATCTTCAGGGCCTGGGTGGCTCAATTGGCTCAGCGTTCAACTTTGGCTCAGGGCATAATCTCATGGTCTGTGAGTTCAAGCCACAGTCGGACTCTGTGCTGACCGCTCAGAGTCTGGAGCCTGCTTTGGATTCTGTGTGTTCCTCTCTCTCTGCCCCTCCCCTACTTGTGCTCTGTCTCTGTGTCTCAAAAATGAATAATGTTAAAAAAATTTTTTTAATTATAAAAGAACTGGGGCCATCTCTGTGAGGGTTGGAACAATGGTCTTCTTGCCTAAGTGCTGGGGATGGGGGAGAGGGGACGGCTAGACTGATACCATTCAAGACTGGAGACAGGCACCCAGCAGAGGAAAGCAGTTCCAGAAGCCTCAGGGTCATGCCCTGAAATTAGGGGTCACCAGCGAGGTACTCACATATGATTTAACGAGCACTCTCTGGGTGCCAATGGTGATGGTGGGTGGCTTGGGAATGCAAGAGTGAGCAAGTCAGACGCTGCCAGCCTCGTGGGATTTACAGGCTAGGGCAGTGTTTGGAAAAGAAGGAGCTGACCCTTTCTAAAAATTGTTTTTTGGGAGCACCTGCGTAGCTCAGTCAGTTAAATGTCCAACTCTTGATTTCAGCTCAGGTCATGATCTCATGTTTTGTGAGTTCAAGCCCCAAGTCAGACTCTGCGCTAAGAGCATGCTTAGGGTTCTCTGTCTCCCTCTCTTTCTCTCTGCCCCTCCCCTGCTCACATATGCGCTCTCGCTCTCTCTCTCAAAATAAATAAGTAAACTTTCTAAAAAATTGTTTTTTCCATTTGAGTATAGTTGACACATGATGTTACGTTAGTTTCAGATGTTTACAACATAGTGATTCAACTTCTATGTTATGCTGTGCTCACCACAAGCGTAACTACCATCTGTGCCCATATGACGCTGTTACAGTATCATTGACTGTGCTCCCCATGCTGTGCCTTGTAGTCCTGTCACTTGTTAGTTCCGTAACTGGAAGTCTGTACCGCCCACTCTCCTTCCCCAGTTTGCCCATCCTCCACCCGCTCTCCTCTGGCACCCACCGTTTGTTCCCTATATTTAAAGGTCTGATTCTGCTTTTTGTGTGTATGTTTTTATTCCTTGCTTTTTTTTTTTCAGATTCCATGAGTGAACTCAAATGGAATTTGTCTTTCTCTATTTGACTTTTTTCACTTACCATTATACTAAAGAGCTGATTTTAAAATTTACTTCTTTATTTTGAGAGAGAGAGAGAGAGAGAGCCAGCACAGGGGACATGCAGAGAGAGAGAGAGATAGAATCACAAACAGGCCCTGTGCTGTCAGTGCAGAGCCCTTTGCAGGGCTTGATCTCACATATCATGAGATCACGAACTGAGTCAATATTAAAAGCCAGACTCTTAATGGACCGAGCCACTTAGGCTCCCCAAGAGCTGAGTTCTAAATGAAAGTGTTGATTTAAATTATTTTTATTCTAATGTTATTTAAATCTATTAAAATATAAAACTACATGTCAATTCCTTAATTTTGTAGTAGCTTTTAGGCAACGAGGAAAATAAAGCAGATTAACAAAAAAATAAACCTGTAAAACCAATCACAGTTCACTTATTTCAGTTTGAAGTGAGAGATGATGCTGTTTTCCTAAAACTAACCATCCGATTTGGGTTCTAAAAGTAGAATGATGTTGCCTCATGTCTGTATTCAATCTGAATTTTTACTTTGATGAAGTTTATGCATCCACAGAATGGGAGGAATTATTTTCAGATTGTATAAGGGTCTTCTATCCAGACTATATAAAGAACTCTTACAACTCAGTAATAAAAAAGCAAATAACCAATGAGAAAACAGGCACAAAATCGGATGGACGGTTCTCCAAAGGAGGTATCCAAATGGCTGGCGGGGGTGAGAGACGCCCCACATCTTCAGCCTCAACGACTAGAATGGACCAGAATGGCTATACTCAAGCAGGTGGAAAATAACGTGCTGACAAACGAGTGGAGGAAACACAGCCCTCGGGCTCTGCTGGTGGGAATTTTAAATGGTGTGGCCGCTTTCAAAAGCAGTTTAACAGTTTTAGAAACGTTCCCCAGCAATCCAACTTGTAAGTACGTAACCAAAAGAAATGAAAGCACTCATTCACATAAAATTGTGCATATGGGGGCCCCTGGCCCTTTAGCCGGTTAAGCATCGACCTTGCCTCAGGTCATGATATGGAAGCTCTTGGGTTCGGCCCAACGCCTGGGGCTCTCTGCTGTCAGCACGGAGTCCACTTTGGATCCTCTGTGGCCTTCTCCCTGTGCCTCCCTTGCTCATGCTCTCTCTCTCAGAAATATTAAAACAAATGTGGCCATGAGTGCTCATCGCAGTAGTTCATAATGGCCAACAAGTGACAGTTCCCAAATGTTCATTAACTGATTAATGGATACACAAAACATGTTTGTGTTACATGGTGTACAGTGTGTGCACACAGTGGTCTATCCATACAATGGAATATTATTGGGCCATTGGAAGCCCTGACACCTGCTCCACCATGAATGAGCTCAAAAACATGTCAGGTGAAAGAAGTAAGTCACAGGAGACCACAGATTGCCGGATTCCATGTATATAAAATATCCTTAGACATTAGGCAAATGCAGAGAGACAAAAGTAGTGATAGTCTAGGTTGGGGTGGGATGGGTGGGGTGGGAGTCAGTGTTCTCGAGTATGGATTTTTTTTAAAATTTTATTTATTTACTTTTGAGAGACAGGGTGGGGGGGGTGGGAGGTGGAGAGAGAGAGGGAGAGAGAGGTGCTGTCAGCATAGTGTCCAACACGGGGCTCTATCTCATGAGCTGTGAGATCATGACCTGAACCAAAATCAAGAGTCGGACGCTAACCGACTGAGCCACCCAGGCGCCCTGAGTATGGGGTTTCTTAACTGTGGAGGGGACAGGGAACACATCTACAAGATTAGATATGATGACTGTACCACCCCGGATATACCAAAAAACATTCAATTATAACCTTACACGGGTGAATTGTACAATACGTTCATTATATCTCAATAAAACTGTTTTAAAAAGTAAAGAAAACACCTGCCCAGAATGCCTGAAAAAATAAAGGTGTTGTATCCAGTGGTATTGGCTACACCCAGACACTGTGTTCTAGGGCTGGATAGGAAGCCTCTTGCCATGAACAATCCATAAATGTCAATTCCAACGAGGTGCCCCTTGATAACTCAAAAGCTATCTCATGGCCTCGAGGATGGTTAGCGTTGGGGAAATTATTTAAGCTGGGAAGTTAAATGGGCGCCTCATCCAATTACTGGTGGAATTGGGAACAAAACGTGTTTACTACTGTCATCGAAAGGAGGTGCACGTGGAGATGAACCCCCACACTGGGCGGGTTTACTAGCGAGACCATCCCGCACCAGGGCTGGAAAGATTCCAGTTCTTCTCAAACACTGTCACAGCCAGGCGCCCGTGCTGCCCATCTGTTTTCTGTCCACAAAACCATTTCTACGGGTATCCTAATGTCCCCTGGTGCTCACCTGGCCCAAATGTGATTGTAAACACATGTGGTGACATTGAAAAAGTCTTGGATACAAACAGGTTCTTTGATGGCCTCCCTAGAAATTGTGTGTGTGTGTGTGTGTGTGTGTGTGTGTGTGTGTGCGCGCCCACAGGGGCACATGTTTGTCATTCATATACAGACAAAATCATGGTAGAGAAATGTCAGACTTGATTAAAGAAACACAGATCAAGGGTTTACAGCACCAGGAGTTTGGAAGGGAGACATTGAAAATACAAGCAAAGCTGCATGGGAGAAAATGGGTCCATGGGCTTATTGGGATACTGGGTTGGGGTCTTCACTGGACAGTGAAATGAACATTTGGAGGGGGATGGGCCCGAGTGAGTGCTGCAGATCGCTGAGGGTGGGCAGGGGGACCAGGCTTTAAAGGCCAGAAAGACTTAAAGAAGAGAGTTTAAGTGCTAAAATGTCACTCATCCCTCCTGCCCCATCAAGTCTCTCTTCATTGACCCTGGATGCAGCCCCTGGACCTTTTTGCTTTCATCTGAAGATTTCCAGCCATTTTCAGGTAAAAAGAAGAAAACCAACAGACACAAAGAGCCTTTGGAAGGCACAGCCCACAACCCAGCAGCAGAATTCTTCCAAAAAGCCACCAGAGGGGCTGGCCTGCGGCCAAAGTCAGGCCTGCTGCTTTTCTACACCTTCTTTAGTTCCTGGGGGTGGAGGGGACAGAACCCAACTGAATGAGCTGATCGCCAGGCCGCTAATTAACATTCTGGATAATGAAGGACAGAGAAATCACTCCTTCTCCTAAGCAACCTAAATGGTGGGATGCTGCTGGCATCTTTTCAACCTGTGGAACTGACGTTCAATCCATAGACCTCCTCCTGGGCCCGAGCCTTTCCAGTGCCTTTCCATCCCCTTCTCTCAGTGCCGCTCCCCCCGGAACAGGAACCCAGGTAGTCAGGAGGCTCTTTCGTATTTAGCACACATGACAGCATTCTTTGTGCTTTCAAAAGGCAGGCATGACTGTAGCTGCTGTGGGCCGGAAAGCTCGGGGGCGAGTTCGCATCGGGGCTGGCAAGTGGGGGGCAGAGGAGAGGGTTTTCTCTGGGACAGTTTTCTATCCTGGTGAGCCAGTGATCTGTGCCGCGGCACCGGGGCCAGGATCTGGGAGGGGGTGTGAGTGGGCTGGCATGCCTGGGTGAGAGGAGGCCCCTTCTACTGAATTCCCACCCGCGGAGGCCCCTGGCATGGGCGATCTCAGGATCCTGGCATCTAGGCACGGCCACCCAGCAATCTGCAAACAAGTATTGGATGCTTGCCACGGATGCAGAGAGAGGAGAGATCCAGCACGCCGACTCGGGTCATGCTGTGCTACTTATTAGCTGCACAACCTTGGAAAGTAATGGAGCCCTTGTCTTCATCCATAAAATGAAGATAACGGTGGCTAATGATGAGATCATGATGATAAATAATGACACTGCTTCCCTGCTGTCCCTTCTACCCCCACCCCCAGATGGGCACTCTCCTCACCTCCTTATCTCATTAGAGGCAGCCTCTACTTTATGCCTGCTTATGATTTGCATATACATTACCTTAAAGGATCATCCTCCAACTTGGGGGTGGGGAAGAGGTGTGGCTTATTATTGGTATGTAACTGATGAGGAAACTGAGACTTAGAGAGGTGAGGTAACTGGGCACAGGTCCCAGAGCTGACTTTCATCAGCCCAAGCTTTCTGACTGCAATGGCGGCCATGCCTTCTGCTGCCCCCGGCACTGCACGCGGCCCCTCCAGGAGCCAGGCAGCCCCCTGCTTCATTGCTAAGAGCCACCATCCCTTTCCTGAATTTATGCCTCCTAGTGTCATGGATTCAGTGTTTTTACACAGGTAATATTAATGTACCTTGTTGCAAAAGAAGCCAAGAATGTATGACTATGTTAGTAACAGGCAAGAAAGGTCCCTCATCAGACCCCCAACCTACTGTTCCCCACACCCAGACTGCCTCAATGAAGATTCTGGAACATCTCGGCAGCGCTTTTGCTAGACTTTTACAAGCATGTGCATGCATACATATTTGTTCATATGAATGTTGCCATAACGTACATTATTCTGCAAGTTGATCTCAATAATATGTCTTGGGGGTCTTCTAAATCACAGTGTCATTGTAAAAACCTTTGCAGTGATCCCTTTTGTGGCTGATGTCTATTTTACCAGTTCTCCAGTGACAGACGTTTGGATTGCTTCCTTTTTTTTTTTTTGTACTTTAAATAATGTTACAATAACCACTCCTAGACATTGGTCTTTGAATAGATGTGCAAAAATTTTGACATGATACCCATTTTACAGATGAGAAAATTGAAGTAGGATGAGCTAAAGGGGTTTTCTGGGACCAAAACATGGGTGTTCAGAATCTTCTGTCAATACTCTTACTCTTCAGAATTCTCAGACTTCCAAAGAGGGAGCAGTTCTCTCTGCCGCATGAAGTTCTGAGCACAGATCATTTAGTCCTGTCACTCGGTACCCAGCTCAGCCCTGACTATCTAAGCCTTGCTCACCTCCCTCATTGCCTTCAGCACAGAGTCTCAGCCATGCTGAAAGTCTGTGCGGCCCACAGCCCCTCGCCCCTCCAGTGGGTCCCTGATTCCTCTTGCCCTTGAGCGTGGCCTGGTGAGCCTCTTCCACCATCCCTGGTGCTTTTCCCACGTCCCTGAATGGGCCTTGTGTGTGAACTTCCTTTTCTACGCCCCCAGATTTCAAGGTGATCTGCCCTCAGCTCTTAAGTCACCTTGACCCCCATGCCCCATGACACTCCCAGCCTAGACGGAGCTTCCCCACCCGCCTGCAATCTCACACCAGGCAAGAGCTGCTAGAGAATCAGGGCTGTTTCTGCTGCTGTGTCCATGGCAGTGGTGTCGGCCCGGCAGGGACTACGGACTTGAGGAACGAGACCACAAGGACTCAGATGCACAGCACAGTCACTCTGCTCCCCCTCAGTCCCCTGAGAAGCCAGGGGACATCAGACACTCTGAGAGCACTGATACTTTGACACAAGTCCACTCCCAGTGTCCGGGGAAGTCACAACACAGAGAATTAGCCACTTCCCTTGATTCTATTTCTGATGCTGCTGTAGCCACAGGACCAGAGTCTCCCTCAGTGGAAGGGGAAGAGAGAAAGGACGGAGGCCAAGGAGGGATAAGGAAGCCCGGCAGGCCGCGAGCGGAGATGTCTTCCGTGGTTGTGAGCGTTGCGTGCTTTTCTGACGACTGGTGGTGTTTGGAGGCCCAGGATCAAGGGGCATTTGTGACAGCAGCGGGGAAGGAGCAGCAGAAGGAGCCGTGACAGCGTCGTGGTCACAGAGTGAGAATCTACTTGTAATCTGGGTATGGAAAGGACCAGCCCCGTGGACGTGCCCCCTGCAAAGATGGGCAGAACTGGCTTCCCCCTTCCCCTTCCTGGCACTGCCGGCTGCGTGGACATCAGCACTGGCGGAACCGATGGAGAACCTGCCGCCCGGGTACCTGCCGCCCTGGCAGCCTCAGCCTCTGTGTTTAACGTTATTCCTGCAGAAGTGCGGTCCTGCTGTGTGGCCATTACCGTCCCCACTGTGCACCGGAACACGGGACCTTGGAACTTGGAGAGATGCGCACCATGTCCGCAGGCTCCGGAGGTCCCAGCCTGGCCTCTCTGCCTCGGGCATCACGGCTGGCTCTGCAGAGCACCAGGAGGGTAGAGGCAGAGTGGGGAGGTGCCATCTGCGGTTCTCCCTCCCTCCCTCTCCCCCAGCTTCCTCTCTCCCCCTCTGCCACTTTCTGTGCCAAGCTTCTTTGGAACAGACCCTGTGAGTAATTGCTCCCGGGAGCACACAGTTCCCAGGAAAAGACCCCACTGCCCTCACGGAAGGGTCTGTGCAGCTCCAGCAGATTGGATGTCGAGGACTGGTGTATTTTTGATTTTGAGACAGGTGGCTGAGGCAAGATAATCCCTAAAATTAGAGAAATGTGTAAAATATATGCTTTAGACTCTGAAGGAAGACTCCCGGCCCGCGACAGGCTCCTCCCTGCCTCCCCCAGCCCGCAGCCAGCTTGGCGCCCCACCAGGGCATCTCCACGAGTTCCAGGGCAGCACATGCCCATCCTTTATAAATGTTTCCAAAGCTAAGATAATGCAAAGATCGCTTCAGTTTCCAGAAGGGGCTGGATGACAGAGAAAGGCTGTCACAACCCAGAGTTGGGGGGGGGGGATGAAATCAGAGAAAAAAATGGCTGTATATGTTAAGAAGTGCTAATCAAAATTAAAGTGAAAAAACTGGCTACAGGACATGTGGGGAGAGGGGAAACGTTAAAGACACCATTAGGAGCAGCCAGACAAATCCAGCTGGTGGGAGTGACTACAGGGGGCCTGACCTGGTGTCCTCCACAAGTCTGTCACTTAATGGGGACTCCGCTGAGGTAACAGGGATCCAAGGACATAGCGAAACGTCCTGAGCGCTCTTGCATCAAATTCTGCTTTGAACAAACCAGCTCCAGAGAACACTATTGGGTAAATCAGGGAAATTAGAATATGATCTGGGGGACTAGATGGTATAAAAGTGTCCCCAAGCCAACAGCAAAGCAGAGATTATTTACTGAAAACAATCAGATTATAAAACATGATGTGCAGAATGATCTCATCTGGGTGAAGTAAAAAAGGAAGGCTATGTACTGAGGTGTGAGGGGCGGAAAGCTCTGTGTGGTAGGAAGTGGTAACTTTACATTTTTACTTTTGCTTGACTACATCTCCCCTTTTCCATGATGCACGTGCAGGGATCCCGGCCTGGTCTCTCCCACAAGTCTGTTACTTTACTGAGTAACAGGGACCTAGCGACAAAATGATATGCCCCCACGTGGCCCTGCAAAACATATGAAACAATGAAAGATTTATATCGAAGCCAAACAACTTGGGCAGTATTTCTAAGCATGGCAGACAAAGGGTTAATAACCTCTTGGACTGGTTAGAATACCTCATGGGGAGACTGGCGGCCCAGGACACAAATAGAAAATCTACAAACAAGGAAGGAAATGTAAAGGACAGTGCATGTGAAAAGGTTCAGCCTTGGGAGCGCCTGGGTGGCTCAGTCTGTTAAGCATCAGACTTAGATCAGGTCATGATCTGCCAGTCCTTGAGTTCCAGCCCTGCACTGGGCTCTGTGCTGACAGCTCAGAGCCTGGAGCCTGTTTGGATTCTGTGTCTCCTTCTCTCCCTGTCCCCTCCCCACTTCTAGAAAATAAATAAACATTAACCAAAAAAAAAAAAAAAGAAAATGTTCAGCCTCATTAGTAATCAAGGAAATGCAAATTAGAACCGGGAACCAAATCTCTCCCCATCAAATTACTCAGCACTGGAAAGAAAAAAGAGCCCAGTGCTGAGTGAGGCTCTGGGCGAAGAGGGGCTGGTGTGTGCGCGCGCGCGCGCACACACACACACACACACACACACACACACACACACCTCCATTGTGGGAGTAATTTGACCATAACCATCAGGATCCTTGAAGTTGTCCGCATTCATGAAGTCCACGGCTGTGGAGATTTCTTTTAAAAAGAATCATAAGATGCAAAACCAGATGCTTGTTACAACATGGTGTATAAATCTGAAAAATTAAAACTCCAGTCGGCTGGCGTGCGGAGGATGTTCGGGTGGACAGTGACAATTCAAGCGGCCACCAAGGACGCTGGACGCTGAGATGTGAGACAGAGTCGTTAGAACATCAAGTCAAAAGGACAGTTGGTTCTCATCTCCATCGGGAAAAGCAGCAGAAAGAAAAGAAGTCGAGAAAAGGCTGATAAAGAAGAGCCCAGGAATGTTTCCCTCTGCCTGGAGGAGGGGGGGGTGTGGTCACCTCTTCCCTTGCTCCCAATGTGGCTGCATCATGAAGGTTTAAAAAAAAATTTTTTTTTTGGTAAAGATGAGAAAGCTCCGGGTGTATGAAAATCAACACAACCAGAGGCATGAGTGGCAGCTGCCAACATACTGGTCAGTTCTTCTTATGTCTGGGAGCCCTGGGAGCCTCCACATCCAGGAAGGCCTCCTGTGCACGCGGGGTCAAGGGAAGCCAGGATGCGGAAGTCCCGAGAGGCGTGGGAGCAGCCTCGGGGAGGTGCCGGCACTTGGCTGCCTGACGGCGATCAGCCCCATGCCAGAAGCAGAGCCACCGTGGGCAGACCGGTGCCCAGAGACTCTGCCACCTTGTCTGCAGGACACGGGGCTTCCGGAGCACCGGCCAGGGTGGCCTGGAATGCAGGACCGAGTCCCTGTGGCCTGCTCCAGGCTCGAGTCCCCGCCCCCTCCCCATTCCTCCCTCCGTCACCGTGCGGTGGGTGGCACTGGGCAAGGCTAAGCCCCCGTGGCCTGGGGTGTTTACGCCTCTGTAAAGGGGTGCATTCCTTCCCTGGGGTGGCCCTGACCCATCGCCAGGCATCTGTCCTCTCACAGGCTCCGAGGCCAGAAGCTTAAATTCAAGGCCAGAAACGTTGACAGGGCAGTGCTACCCCCAGAGGCTCAGGCGGAGGGTCCCTCCTTGCCTCCTCCAGCCTCTGGTTGTCACTGGTGTTCCTTGGTGTCCTTGGCCTGTGGCAGCATCACTGCAAACGCCTGCTTGCGTTGCCACACGGCTGTCTTTCCTCCGTGTCTGTGTGTCTGTGCCCAAACTTCCTTCTCCTTATGGGGATAGCAGACATTGGATTTGGGGCTCACTCTAATCCAGGATGACCTCATCTTGACTAATTAACCCTGTCAAAACCCTATTTCCAGATAGGGTCACAGTCTGAGGTTCAGGGTGGACATGAATTTGGGGGGACTCTATTCAACTCTGTGCAGGTGGAGACACTAATCATGCCTACCTTATGCAGTTGTTTGAGCTTTAAATGAGTTAGTTTATAGATAAAGCACTTAGAACAATGCCTGACCTGTAGAATGCGCCATCTAAGCGATGATTAATCTTCTTCAGCTGAAGTCTGAAGCTGCCTTCTGGAACTTTCTCTACTCATAGGGAGATATTCAAAGATGCAGAAGAGCAGGATGCGGCGCATGGTGGCTACCCAGGAGCCTCTGAAGTCCTTGCCCTGCACTGGGCCACCTTCACCTCTGTGGGGGTGTGGCCCAGCTTCTTGGGTCACCCTTCTTGCTTTTTCGTAAAGTTTGTTTATTTATTCTGAGAAAGAGAGAGAGAGAATGAGAACAAGTGGGGGAAGGACAGAGACAGACAGAGAGGGAAGGAGAGAATCCCAAGCAGGCTCCGTGCTATCAGCATAGAGCCTGATGCGGGGCTTGAACTCACAAACTGTGAGATCACAACCTGAGCTGAGATCAAGAGTCAGACACTTACCCAACTGTGCCACCCAGGTGCCTCATCACCCTTCTTGCTTCTTAAAATGCTGTCACTCTCTGTTGGCAGCCACACCCTCCTGGTACAGGTGTCTCAAGTCCCCCAGGAGCTCAGCAGCACCGGGTGTCCACAAAAAATCAGGCTCACTCTGTTACACCTCCTTGCTCCCCTCAAAAGGAAAACTTAGCGCCCTCTTCACCCCTGCCATGGTCAGGCACCGCGGGCTGCAGCGGATCCAATTACAAAACCACTTCGGACTGATCTGCTTTTAGCTAAACTGGGGCCAAATGTACTTTACACTCTGGAATTTGCTCTCAGCCCCTGGGAGAACGCTCACCGGTCATCTTGTCCACCACACAGCACGCAGCTCAAAGACGACAGCTGACCAGTACCGCTTTCAGACGTACAGCTGACCTCTCTTCTCCAGCAGCGTTCCTGACATGAGGTGGTGGGGCCCCCGGTTCGGCATGACCTCTGGACCCAGCTGGACCACCCAGGGCCCTTCTCTGGGATTTGTCCGCGCCCACCTGCCAGAAAGGACTAGGTCCCCTTTGGAAGTAAGTGGATAACGTGTGAGGCTTATAGCTTTTCAGTTACCACATTGTCTGCCAGGCAAATGAAACCAGCACAGAGAAGACAGCTGACATGGCAAGACGTGGTGGGAGAGGGGGCAGGTGGGGACAGAGGCGGAGGACAGGTGTCTATGAGATGGCACTTCGGTTTCTTTCCAATAAATCTCTTCTTTTGCCAAACGAGTTCAGATTGGGTTCCTGTCCATTAAAACACAACACTGTTCCTAAAATAACCAGCTGTATGCTTGGGACTTGGGGTGTAGTGCCTGTCCTCTTGGGACAGAATTTTTTTTTTTTTTGGAGGAAAAGGAGAAAATTAAATAAATAATTCCATCTGTGACCAGAACTATGAAAAAGAGAAACATCAAGGACCATGAGATCTGATGCTATTGCCTTGGGTTTTAATGCAGGCTTTCCTGTTGCTACAGGAAAGAAGACAAAGAAAGGAGCGTGTGTGTGTGTGTGTGTGTGTGTGTGTGTGTGTGATCAAACGCAAACAAAGGCAGCATGCTGTCAGCCTCTGCTGAACGTTCAGAAATAGCTGAAGAATCTTCAAAAACAACAACGTGCTAAGTCGTCCAGGGCTTTGATTCTCAGGTGTTGATGGTGACAGGTGTTCGCTAAATTCAGCTCGCGTCAGCTCTTCAAGGCGTATCTAACCACATTTCACTCGGAAAAAGACTGGTATGATGAACAAAAATGGAAGCCCTCCCAGCTCGGGATGGGGAGAGCTGAGGGTGCCACCTTCTGATGGGAGGGGGGCGCTGCCATGGGACACATTGCCTGCACACCTGAACCTTGTCCCAACAGGTGGGCCTCATTCCAACAGGAGCGCTGCCTGCTGCTGCCATGTCTGTGGCTAGCGGCATCTAGCCCCCTAAATCTGAGGCCAGGCTGAAGAATCACAAGTGTGGTCTTTCCACCTGCGGTACTGCCGATTCCCCACAGCTGCGGGTGTTCTCACGGCGCGTATGTGTAAACTTGCCTTCCACCTTAGCAAGCACCTACTATGGGCACTCACCAGCCTCGAGGGCCAGGATTGTAGCACCTTTATCTCGTGCCTTCAGTGAGGTCCAGGGGCCCTCTGTACTGTGCCGAAGGGAAGAATGGATGCATCGCTGCCACATGGGAAAGTGAGCGTAACTGCTTTATGATGACTTCTTAGAATTAGCTATGAACACAGAGTGGATGCCCTACATAGTCACTGAAAACTAACCGTGACCTTCTCGAGGGACAAACAAATACTCTTACAGGGGAAGCCTTTCTCTGGGATTAATCCCAAAGCCCCATGCCCTGAGGAATCCCACCCCAGCTTACCTGTGTGAGCTCAATCCCTCCCACAAGAAAAGAGTCTCTTGATTTCCCCATGAATTTATATAGTGAGTCTTACCAAAACACAGCCCAACGTGGGGAACCAGAGACCTGAGTCTTGGCTGAAGTACCATGTGACTCAACATTAGGGCTTTGGCCCTGCTGGGTTCCTGTAGTTGGAAGCTGCAGTGAGAGGGGAGACAGGCCAGGACTTCAGGACCATCAGATGGGTCTACGATTCTGTTGTGGCAGCATACCCACTGATGGAGAGGATGCAGCCTCTGACACCACCTTCCAGTCCACCTGGACACAACTGGCCTGAGCCTGGATAGAGTGGGTGGAAAGTTCCCAGAATTAGTGGGAAGAACTGGCCAGCAGCCATGAGCCTACTCTCCTGAATTCACATGCTGACCATTCTCATTCCCTCTTTTAATTGAAGAAAGAGGTGGCCCAGCCTAGAAGTCACTTGGCAAAGGATATGGGCTTTGGAACTAAATAGACCCCAGTCCTAATGTTGGACTTGCCAATTCTTATCACACAACTTGGACCAGTTCTCCCAAACTCCATCTGTGAAATGGGGATAATAATGTGCTGTGAAGTAGAATGACAAAATGGCATGGAAACACCCAGTACGGGAGTTGGGGAGTGTGGGTGCTGGGTGGGTAACAGGTGAGGAGGAGAGAGGGTCTTGCAAGGGACAGAAGGACATCCACAAGAAGCCAGGAACTTGTCTCAAGGTCAATTTTCCCGAGCTGCAACCAGATGAGCTCTCCTCGGGGCCGGGGACCACCTCAGCCAGGATAACATCACTTCATGTTGAGGGAACAGGCCCTTCTGACCTGTGTCCACAGACACGTGCTCCATTCCTGAAAGACTCCTTCACTGCTGCTAACATACCCTGTAGTGAACCACCCAGGAGGACAGGGACTCAAAAGAGAGTGAAGACTCGCCTGGAGCCAAAGTGCGTTCTGGCCAACTTCCTCCCTCTTCATTCATCAGTGTTGGCCCCTGATGGTCCCTGTGTATGAGATTTCTCATTGGCAGCCACTCTGATGCACATCTCACTATCTCAGCATTACTGAAGCTGTCCTTTTTGAAGGCAAGTGAGTTACACTCTCTACATGGGAAATGCAGCTCTTATCCCAAACCTGGCAGGGGCTATGGGACTGGGGGGAGGGGGTGTCAAATCACTTTATGTCTTGTCTTTTGTTTTATAAAATAGAAGTAAAGGGAAAGACATTCCTGCTGAGGAGTGGGGTTGGGGAGACTAGATTCTAGGTCCGAATGCTGTGCAGCCCTCACTAGTCTCTTAGTTTCCATCTGTAAAATTTGGAGGCTGCCATAGTTTATTCTCGGGGTCCTGTTAACTTTGTATGGCTGTAACTCTGATGATACAGGCTTGCCTCCTGAAGGACTCAGCTTTGAGTAGGCTGAAGGGGAGGAGGCTGGAGATGCCTCAAGGGCATCAGATCATCCAAAATCCAGACTCACCTCCCCAGCAATTCGGACATGAGGCTTTGAGACCATGCGCTCAAGGAAAGACGGTGGGTTGCCAACAATAACCAGAAGGCTTTTGCTACACAAAGCCCCAACAAAAGTGTTCTACTAAAAACAAACAAACAAAAAAAAAGGTTTTATTGACAAAATAGAAAGCTTCAGTTGGAGCTTTGTGCTGGCTTGGCCAGAACACTCAGTGTTGCCAAAGGCGTGCAAGTCTTCTCTCAAAGCATGGAAGGGCTTTGCCAAGAACCTGCTCTCTCCTGAAGCCCACTTCTCCATGCAGCTTGCCACCCCAAACCTGCCTGATACACCTGCATTCTCCTAGACCAGGCATTGCTCGTGGCACCTTAGATCAAACACTCTCAGGAGATGATGATGGCAGGGTGGGAAGAGCAGACAAAGGTTCAAATCCCAGCTCATCAGTAAAATGGGCATAATAATACCAACCTGTCTTTTGCTAGACAATCGAAGTGAAAGTAATGCTTGCAATGGGCTTAGTAGTACTTTATCTTATTAGAGAATGCAAGTACTAGGAGGCCAGCATTTGGAAAGTCTTCTGAGTGTAATGTAGGAGTCTCTGAGAGCCTGTGTGACCCCCTCGCCTCTTTACCTAGCAGGTGAGCACAGTCCTGAGCCTTTCTTCTGGGGTCCAGGAACTGCTTAGCAATACGAGGTCCAAGTTATCTCAGCCTGGCATGAAGGATGCCTGTCCCCGGCTGCTGTGTTTGGCCCCCAAGCTCTTCTCTTTCATGCTTGATTTTGTACTGTTATGGCGGTCCTCTCTGGTCAGTGCAGCCTAGTTCTCCCATGCTGTGGAGCCAGGAGTGGGGACAGACACTTTCTGTTTCCAACTTTCATAGAGAGCTTAGTCTGGCAATGAAGTGTGTGTGCTGAGCTACACCAGCATTTCCCAAACACAAGTTCTAGAAAGACTCTAACCTTGCTGCTTTCTTCCCTACTGCCTCTCCCGTCTAGGATGCCTTTCTCCAACACCCTCATGGAGCACTGGGAGGGGCTCATGAAATGACATTTGCAAAGCACCTGAATCATCTTCTTTCTATTAAGTAAATTGAATTCACACTTTAAAACCTTCCAACAAAAAAAATAATACTAATTCTATACACTATCTTTCAGAAATTAGAAGAGAAGGAGCACTTCCCAACTGATTTTCCTTTTTTAAATGTTCATTTTTTATTTTGAGAGAGAGAGAAGGCACATGTGTGTGAGTGGGGGAGGGGCAGACAGAGGGAGAAGGAATCCCAAGCAGGCTCAGAGAGGTCAGCATAGAGCCCAACACGGGACTGGATATCAGGAACCATGAGGTCATAACCTGAGCTTCAATCAAGAGTCAGTTGTTTAACCGACAGAGCCATCCAGGTGTCCCCACAACTAATTTTTCTGAGGCTAGTATTACCCTGATACCAAAACTGGGCAAAGATATTATAACAAGGCAAAAATTGTAAACTAATATCCTTCATGAACATGGATGTAAAAATCCTCAACAAAACACAAGCATAAGAAATTCAGCAACATCTAAGAGGCATAGTGTATCAAGATGAAGTGTGTTTTTCCCTAGTAAAGTAAGGCTTATTCAATACTTAAAATCAATACAATTCACTATATTGGGATTAAAAGAGAAAGAAATATGATCATCTCCATAGATGCAGCAGTAAGATTTGACAAAATTCATCATCTATACCCGATCATACCACTGGTAAATTAGAAATATAAAGGAACCTCTTTAGCCTGAGATAGGGCATCTACAAATCACTTACAGGTAAACACAATTGATGGTGAAAAATGAAATATTTCCACTCACACTGAGAACAAGGTGAGTGTGCTCACTTTCAACATGACTGTCATAGTGTAGGTCCAAACCAGTGAGATATGACAACCAAAAATAAATAAAAGGCATGCATGTTATGGATGGCAAGAGTGCTTACATAGGATGAAATCCAATGGAATTTGCAGAAACTCTTCTGGAAATTATAAAGGAACTTAGGAAGTTCTCAAAGCCAACATACAAAATCAATTCTATCTATCTATCTATCTATCTACTTATCTATCTATCTATCCTATCCACCTAAAAGCAATGAACAATGTGAAATTAACAAGAAACATGACACAACTTATAATAGCATCAAAATATGAACTTAGGTACAAATGAATTTAGGTATAAACATATAACAAAATATTTTCAGAACCTGTATCTGAAAACTCGATAGCATTAATGAAAGAAATCAGAGAAGATATTAAACAGAGAAGTGTGTTATGTTTATGAATTAGAAACCTCAGCATTTCCAAAATATTTATTCTTCTTGAATGTTCTACAGATTCAACACATTTCAAATCAGAATCTGAATATGATTGTTTTGTGGATACCAACAAGCAAATACCAAAAATCTGTAAGGGAAAGAGAAGTCAACAGATTAGATAAATAATTTTGAGAAACAAGAAGAACAAAACAGAGTCACAATAGTTTACTTCAAGACTTATGATAAAGCTATAAGAATTGAGATGTAATATTAGTGAAAGGCACATATATCAGTGAAATAGAATAGGGAGTCAAAAATAAGACCCACAGATCAATGAAACTATATTGAATTGCAAAGGCAATTCAAAGAAGAAAGGATGGTTTTTTTGAGCATGTGGGTGCTGGAACAATTGGGTATCTGTATGCAAAAGAATGAATCTTGACTTATCCCTCACACCTCATAAGACAATTTAAATGGGGGCACCTGGGTGGCTCAGTCAGTTAAGTATCTGACTTCGGTTCATATCATGATCTCATGGTTCAAGACTCTGCACTCACAGAACAGAGCTTGCTTGGGATTCTCCCTCTCCCCCTTTCTCTGTCCCTCCCCTGCACATTCTCTCTCTCTCTCTCTCAAATAAATAAACATAAGAAAAGTTTACAACTTTACAGCATGTGAGAAAAGTCTAGGTTACTCTGGGTTAAACAGAGTTCTTAGAACAACAAATTTACTATCTATGAAAGGCAAAAATGAGAAATCAGACTTTATCAAAGTTAATATGTTTGCTTTATTAAATATGTTGTTAAGAGGCAAGCGACAGATTAGGAGAAAATACTTGTAAGTCACATATTTAGCAGAGGCCTTGTATGTGGAATTTATAAAATAGTCTCAAAACTCAACAATCAGAAGCAAAACATCCAGTTTAAAAGGAGTAAAATCTGAACACACATTTTACCAAAGGTAAGTAAGGCATGAAAAGAGGGTTAATATAATTACTCAATGTAGAAATGCAAGTTAAAACCAAGTGAGATGCCTCTCTACACACTACTAGATAGGATTGTCGGTTTTTGAACCCAACAATTCCACAGGCTGGGAAGCACGCAGGGAAACTCAAGCTTTCATATATTTTAAATAATAATGTAAAAATATCATAACCACTTTGAAAACCAGTATGACAGCTTTTTATAAAGAGAGGATTTCACAAGTCTTTCCATGAAGAAGCCTAACCCTGATATCAAAATCAGACAAAGGAAAATAAAACCATTGGCTGATATTCCTCAAAAACATAGATCCTAAAACTTTGAAATCTTAGGAAAAAGAAAGGCCAGCTGGGAATGCAGAGGTGGCTTATCATTAGAAAGTTAATTTTTTCACTAGATTAATGTTATACAGGAGAAAATGTAAAAGATGACATCCTCCCCAAAGTAATCTTTGGATCCACTGCCATCCCAATCAAAGTCCAGTATGTTTTTTAAAAAATGGCAAGCAAATTCTAAAATTGTTATGCCATCAAAGGACACTGTTAAGAAAGGAATAGACAGGCTGCAGATGAGGAGAGTCATTGCGACAGATAAGTCTAATAAGTGTCTTATATCCAAAATAGATTTTAGAACTCCTACGACTCAATAAGAAAAGACAAACAGCCTATTTTAATGTTGGTTGCACTGTACAATTGTACAGACACTTTGGCAAACTGTTTGGCACTTTCTCATAAAAGTTAAATATAAATGTAGGTATTTACTAAAGAGAACTAAAACATATGTATACTAAAAAAAAAAATAGTGCAAGAATGTCCATAGTAGTTTTATTCAGAATATCCCCCAATTGTATATAAAACAAATGCCCATTAATAGGACACACTAAGAAAACTGTTGTACACTCATACAATCCATTTCAACCCAACAACACAAAGGAATGAACTTCTTAAATACACAACCACATGGGTAAACCTAAAAAATATTCTGCTGAGTGGAATGAGACAAAATAAGACAAGAAGGTTGATGTAAAAGAGCACACGTGCATGGTTTCATTCATATGAAGTTCTGGCTCTTTGCAAAATTAATCTATTATAATAAAAGGCAGGACACTAGTTAGCTGGGGTCTAGGGTGGATTGACTGGAAAGGCGTATGAAGGAACTTTCTAGGGCAATAGAAACATTCTGCATCTTAATGAGTGTGTGAATTTCATGGATGATGCATTTATCAGAACTCATCCATAGTATGGTTTGTATCTTTCACTATGTAGGTCAAATCTTGGTAAGAAAAAAAATGAACCTACATAGCAAAAAAGCTTTCAATATCAGAGTCAGAGCACATAGAGCAGAACGACTCCAGCAATCTGATTGGCTACTGAGCTGCCTCACCAACACAGGAGGCAGAAGAGGGGACAAAGCCGTCCACTCCCATCTGGGTTGGCCAGGTCCGTATGACACCTTTTCATGGGATGCCTAAGTGCCCAAACTACATCTGGTTGGGAGAGTGACTTATGATGCTAACGAGTGGAAAGTGGCGGGGAGCGAGCATGGTCAGCCTTGGGTCTGAGAGAGGCACACTCCTTTCTGCAACACCCCCTTCCCTATTTCTCCACCGTGAGCAAACCATTTGGTTTTCCATAAAGTGCCCCTCAGTAGCCATGCAAAATAAACGATTTTTTCCTGATTTCTAAATCTTGCTAAACCCTCCAAAGAGTTGAGTCATTTAATAAGAGATTTATGCCTGCCTCAGTTTCCCTTGTTCTCAAACCATAAGATCATTTTCACATCTCTAGCCAGTCTGACTCATTCCCTCTCTCTCTCCAACTCCCTCTCTCTTTCCCTCCCTCCCTCCCTCCCCCTCTCTCTGTCTCACTCACCCACCCGCCACCCCCACCAACACACATAGCCTCTGTCCCCAGCAGACCCACAGGGAGGCCCTCTTTCTGAATCATATACAGAACAGAGCCTGATATGCATACACAGTCCCCTTAGGGGTGGTGAGGGCAGAGATGAGTCCTGTGATTGTTCTGACCAGTGCACCGTCAGAGGGGAGTGGATCTTCCTCCCTCCACACACACCTCTTAAGCTAACGTGGTGCATGGGCTTCTGATGCCACTGCAAGGGAAGAGATTGACTTCCAACCAGATGGGGAAGGAAAGCCCGACAATGTCTGTCTCCACAACCCCCTTTTCTGCTCATTCTCCCCTTATTAAGTCCCTGGTGTGGCATCTTCAAGGAGCCTAAATTCACAAGTGAGATTGCCTCATCCACCCACTTGATTTCATAGATGGGAAGTCTGAGCAATCAGAGGGGAAAGAACTGCCCAAAGGCATATAGTCAGTTAAGGCAGTGAGTAGACAAGAATCCTGAACTCCTGTCTTCCAGTGCAGGATACTGTCTGCTGCAAGATACTGTCAGCCCAAGGTCTCTTTCCCATCAGAGACATGGGCTCATTCCTACTGGAAAGTACTGGAAAGTAAGTGGTACTTACGCCAGGAGTTCCTGGTTTGCTGAGGGTATCATAGGACTGTAGCCCCATTTTTGGGTAGGGACCATCCTGGAAGAACTTCAGAATCACCAGTGATGCATGTCTCCCTTGCAGGCCACTGGGAGCATGCCCACAGAGCTACAGGCCATGGGAACAGCACTGAAGAAACCTAATGGAGTCAGATCAAATTAGGCCACACACAGGACAGGGAGCAGTCTGGTATGTGTTCGGTGTTGTACATGTTACAGGAGCTTCTGATGGACAGAGAAGTGGAAGAAATGGTTTCCAAACAGTCCGCCTTCCAAAATGATAGAGCAGTATAGTTCAGTGATTAAAAGCATGAGCATTGAAATTCAACAGACCTAAATGATGCCCCCCACTAGATGTGTGGCCATGAGCCTCAGTTTCTGAGTCTACTAAATGGAAGACAATAGCCTAGAATCTGCTCAATAAACAGTTGAAACTGGCTTGTTGTAAAGACCTGGTTTTGGGGCACCTGGGTGGCCCAGTCGGTTAAGCGTCCGGCTTCTGCTCAGGTCATGACCTCATGGTTTGTTGGTTCGAGCCCGCGTCGGGCTCTATGCTGACTGACAGCTAGCTCAGAGCCTGGAGCCTGCCTCAGAATCTGTATCTCCCTCTCTCTCTGACCCTCCCTGGCTCACAGTCTCTCTGTCTCTCCAAAAAAAAAAAAAACCCATAAAGACCTGGTTTTGGAACCAAAAAACACAGCACCACGAGGCCAGCTCTGGGCTTCCACAGGCCAATGTTTCTTGAAAGTGATCCGAGAGCCAGAAGTGGCTGCGAAGAGAGGAGCTGTCCACCATCTAAGTGCTGATCAGTCCAGAACTCAATCCTGGCCAGGAGCCCAGAGCCTTCCAACCGCTCAGGACCCCTGGTAAACTTCCAGTCAGCAATTGTGGGGGAGTAAGGACAGAAGTGGGACAAGAAGCTGGGAGAAATAGCTCTTGCTGAAGATTCTAGTCCCGGGGATATAAGACAAGCTCCGCTGCTCCACTGCAGCTCAGAGACAGGAAATGAACAGAAGCCAGACATCGTTAGAAGTCAGTCCAAACTCCAAGAAGCCACTGTTCATGGATCGGTTCAATGCCTCACAGTCTAACACTCAGGAAGATCAATCACACACTTCTGTCCTCTTGGGGCCTGCACAGGCTGCATATAAAGAAGCCGCTGCCGCCATGGGCAGGTTTAATGGGTTTTCAAGGCAAAGTGCAAACCTCACAGGCTGGCTGTGTGGGCACAGTGAATCCAGAGGAGAGGGATGGCTCAATATTTTGGCTGGGCAGACTCTAGCTAGCTGGACTGTGGCTCCTTCTATCTGCCCAGGTGTGGGGGCAACTGTGATGGAGATGGCAGAGCCCTGGGCTGGGTGTGGGGAGGAATTGGCACTGTCACCTCAGATCGACCATGGCTATCTGTGAGACCCTGGGTAAGCGGCTTAGCTGTAAGACTGTGTCATCTCATGCACGGATGGGATGATGATTCCTGTCCTCCGAGCTGTTAAGTTGGGAACTGAACATAAAGCGCTCAGCAGAGCGCCTGACCCAAAAGGAGCTCTCAAGTTTACATGTTTCACACACTGACTTCCTACGCCACCCAACTGACCTCCACCCCAAGGATCCAGCTTGGGAAGGAAGGTAGAGGAGGGAAGACGGGAGTGATGGTTGATGAACATCACCAGAAGACACCAAATCTGGGCAGCAGAACAGAATCAGAGTGATTACGTACAAGGGCCCACTTCCCTTCCCTCATTAACTGACACCATGGGCACACTGATCCACTTTTTAAATCTCAGTTTACTCATCTGTATTATGGCAGTAACTCTAGCCTCTCTCATACGGGGCTGCTGTGAAGAGCAAACGAGCAAAGTAGGCAGAATGTCTGGCTCATCGCCAGGCTTTGACACATGTTTCAGCATCATGAGTTCCCTCAGACAGAGGTACCTCATCTCTCCCTGGAGATCACCAGCTAAGACTGCCAGGCAGCCGGCTCCTTATTCTCTCTGCTGGGCCCACATCCTTTTATACCTGGCCTGTGGGGCCTGGGGCACCCATGGAGACTCATGAGTGGCAAAAACCCTGTCTAGACAGCCAATTCCTTGCTAACAGGCAAGTAAGCCAGAGATGTGATGGTTCTGTTGGAGAAACTGTGTGCAGTTGCTTCTGCTTGCCCAGCTTGGAGGCTGGGCCAGGGGCAGGCAAAAACATCCTTTCTGGAGAGGTACCAGGAAGGTACCAGACTGCAGAAGCCAGAAGCCAAGAGGTTGTAATTAGCAGTGTGTAAATACTTGGAAAATGGAAACCTGCTGGTGAGCTCAGGTGGAGAGTTGGCAGGAATATATCCCCAGGATGGCTGGAGACCTTAGGTCCTAGAGGGGTCATCTGAAAGGGACGGGCCTTTCTGTCCTCAGCCTGGCACTTAGGGTTTTCCACCACCTTTTCTTCTGGCCCATTTTCTCTTCAGAATCACACACATGCACCAGACTTTGGCCTCTAGGCACTTGCTCATGTAAGTGGGAGCTCTCCCTCCCCCCAGCTCCTAGACCCTCCTCCACTTGCAAAAATCCAGAATCCTCCAATTCCCTAAAGGGTCATGCTGTCTGTGGCCATGGCATTTCAGTGAGACCCCTCTCAGGGCATTAGTGAAGTTTCAGTTTCTGTTCAGCCTATACAAGTTTTTCGCCTCTTTTTAAAGATAGCTATGGAAGGGGCCACCTCTCATTGCGAATAGGTGTGTTGTATGTGTGTGTATTCAAGTACCTATGTGACAAATTGTGTGTAATAAATATAGTGTCCCAGGGGAAAGAACATGGGTTTTAATGTCCAATAGATAAGGATTCTAATCATGGCTCTGATATCTTAATTCATTCGGCCCTATCTATCGATGCCTACCTGGAGTGACCTTGAACAAACTGCGGGTCTTTCTGGGTCTTGGCTCCTTCGCTTTTCGAGATGAAATAATGACATTTATGCTGGACGGCATTGGTAACAATTCCAACCACGTGTGCACACGTCTGCCTCTATGTAGAACTGTATTCAACCATCTAAAGGGAGGAGGTTCAGTTCTGCTTTTGAGCATGGCCTCAGAGCCCAGTTACACTATTTAATGGCTCACGTTCACGCTGTCATGAACATCCCATCACTTCTGTCCAGCCCAGAGAAGCAGGCAGACACACAGATATGGTCACAAGGTGGCCGCTGGAGGACATACTTCAAGCCCTGACATCTCGCTCATGTCCCTTGATCAGATGTGCTAGATGCTTGAGGCCCTCACAAGAGGCAAAGGGGAACCAGCCCCCAGGCCTGGACAGGGACAGGGATCTCCCTTCCCTGCTGACTATGACCACACTGCTATGGTCCAGCCTGGCCGAAGCCACAGGGGCTGAGGACTTGGTCACCATGGAGGTCAGCCCTCTTCAGCCCTACTAGGAGCAGGAAATATGGTTCACATCCAGAAGAAAAATAACTCTGCTCTTTAGGAAATGGAGTTAGAATATTTTGAATGCCTTTCTGGCATTTTAACCCTTCAATGTTGCCTTTAAGAATTCAGAAAGCAGGGGCGCCTGAGTGGCTCGGTTGGTTAGGCATCTGACTTTGGCTCAGAGCCTGGACTCTGCTTCGAGTTCTGTGTCTCCCTCTCTCTCTCTGCCCTTCACCCATTCATGCTCTCTCTCTCTCTCTCTCTCTCTCTCAAAAATGAATAAACATTAAAAAATTTTTAAAAAGAATTCAGAAAGCAAATAATCTTCAAAATGATATGTGTGTGTACATACGTGCGTGTTCACTGGCTTATGGTTCTTAGACCTGGCTACACGGTCACTGACATCATTTTAATGTTGCTAAGCTCTTTCGAGTTCTAGGCCAAGGACACCTGCTTAAGAAGGTGACTGAGGAACTTTTGGAGCATGCAGAAGGAGCCAATCTATGAAGTTAATGGCACTGGCTTCTGCCCTCACCAACTCTCTCACTTCTTTAGCTTCCATGTCCTTTTTTTGTCACTGCGTCAGGGATTAAATACAGAGCGATAAAGTTCAGATGTGTTTTGTAAATGCCAGTGTGCTATGAGAACACTAGTTAGCACTTGACATTGTGCTTCCTGCGCACACTGACCGCCCTTCAGCAAGTGCCTCCAGGCCAGAACATCAAGCCGTGGTTGGAGGCCGAGCCCAGAGCATGCGCACATCCGGCTGCCCGCCGGCCCAGCTCTCCCGGAACATGCTGTCAGCCATACTTGAAGAGCACGCTTGCAGGAGTTTCCTAAGGAGCCCACTCACGCTGCAGAGCCCCTGGCCTGCTGATCCGGAAACCCCGAGCGTGACCCGGGAATCTCAATCTTTAAACCAGAACTCCAAGTTCAGCAGGTGAGTCTGATAAACACCACAGTGTGAGACTCATGGACCCCATGAACATACCCCTGGAGGCATCTACTCTGCAGCAGCACGTGGGCCCCTATGTCACGCCAGGGGCTATTTGCGGGGACGGTCCTTGGGAGCAGGGGAGGGGTACAGGTGAACACCTCTCTCTGACGTCACACACCGTGCCTAACGAAGACACATATCCGACTCCGAGTTCTGTGCGTCACGTGAGGGGCCAAGCGATGAGGGGACTGCTGTCATTTGGCGTCCCTTCTCCCTCAGGAAGGCAGAGCTCAGCACACAGGATTGTAGTTACTGCTCCCCAGAGCTCTGAAAGGTAAAGAAGGAAACTGAGGCTCAGCAGGCTTCAGTCACTTGCTCGGTGCCCTAGGATGCCAGTGGCGTGTTGGTTGGTAAGTGTTCAATCAGGTTCTCGGGGCAGGGGACGGAAGCCCTGACCCACCCCCCTTCCCCACAGGGTCCGGGTAAAAGGAGAGAAGGGCCACCGTCTCTGCACATCCTGAAGGCTTAGACGTTTGCAAGCCCAGAGTCCCCCAGGCTGCCACCACGCCATGCCACCCAGCATCCTCCCCTTTTTCTGAAGAGCTCTGGCACATGATGTCGTCCGGGTCCTTCATAAGCTGGAACTTGCTGTCTCACCGGACCCAGGGCAGATGGTGTGCGGCTGACAGATGGCCGGGAACGCGGAGCCGCACCGTGGCTCTGCTGAGGCTGGCTGTGGACAGACAGGTCAGCCCAACTGTCAGTGCTCAGGGTCAAATAAAGGCCTCTCCTGGCGGAGGGGATGCCCAGAGGATGTCACAGTGAGTCTGCCTCCCGGCAGCAGCGGACTTGAGAAGCTCTGGCTGAAAGGTCATGGGAAGAGGACCTGGCAACCCGAGCGCCCCCAAGAGCTTAGCAGCTGCAGGACAGAGAAACGCGGGTTCCTTCCGCCCTCAGCAAAGCAGCCTCCGGAGTCCCCCCCCCCCCCCCCCCCCCCCCCCCCCCCCCCCCCCCCCCCCCCCCGCCCCAGCTCGGCCTGGAGAAGGAGGAGCATCAGCCCCGGGAAGCTGCGCCGGCACAGGTGGGTGGGACCTCCACGTCCAGGTCTGGCGGGGCTGCAGCCCGGGCTGGGACAGGTGGCACTGAGGCGTGAAGGTGCCCAGGCATCCGTCCCTTTTCTCAGACAGACTTCCTTGACTCAGCCTGTCTTCCAGACACACACACACACACACACACACACACACACACACACACACACAGCGGAGGGCTGGAGGGGCGGGGGAGCTACGAGGAGCCAATCGCCCCGCACCCGAGCCTTCAGGGCTGGTCCTCCCGGTGTGTGAGAGCGTGTGTGCGCCTCAGCGGGGAATTCTGAGATAGAGGCAGCCAGATTCCAGGGGGGGAGAGGAGGGGAGTGGGGAGAGCGCGCGGGGAGGAGAAAATTGGGGGTGGGAGAGACAGACGGAGAGAGCAGCAGTGGGAGAGAGGGAAGAGAAGCGCCGCCGGGAGGGAGAGGTGGAGGGAGAGAGAACGTGGAGGGGAGAGAAGAAAGGGAGAGCAAGCAGAGAGAGCGCAGGACGCGAGAGCCGGGGCGCCGGCGGGTGCGCGCGGCGGCCGCAGACCGCGCGCGGGGAGGGATGGGGTGAGGGCCGGGGGGCGCGGGGGGCCCTGGCGGCGGGGGCCGGGGGGCGCGGGGCGGCGGCGGCGCGGGGCTGAGCGGCGGCGGGGGCGCCATGGCGGCGCCGGCTGGCGGGCCCTGAGCGCCGCGGCGGGGCGCGCACCATGAACTCGTGGGACGCGGGCCTGGCGGGGCTGCTGGTGGGCACGATGGGCGTCTCGCTGCTGTCCAACGCGCTGGTGCTGCTCTGCCTCCTGCACAGCGCCGACATCCGGCGCCAGGCGCCGGCGCTCTTCACCCTGAACCTCACGTGCGGCAACCTGCTGTGCACCGTGCTCAACATGCCGCTCACGCTGGCCGGCGTCGTGGCGCAGCGGCAGCCGGCCGGCGACCGCCTGTGCCGCCTGGCCGCCTTCCTCGACACCTTCCTGGCCACCAACTCCATGCTCAGCATGGCCGCGCTCAGCATCGACCGCTGGGTGGCCGTGGTCTTCCCGCTGAGCTACCGCGCCAAGATGCGCCTCCGCGACGCCGCGCTCATGGTGGCCTACACGTGGCTGCACGCGCTCGCCTTCCCCGCCGCGGCGCTCGCCCTGTCCTGGCTCGGCTTCCACCAGCTGTACGCGTCGTGCACGCTGTGCAGCCGGCGGCCGGACGAGCGCCTGCGCTTCGCCGTCTTCACGGGCGCCTTCCACGCGCTCAGCTTCCTGCTGTCCTTCGTCGTGCTCTGCTGCACGTACCTCAAGGTGCTCAAGGTGGCTCGCTTCCACTGCAAGCGCATCGATGTGATCACCATGCAGACGCTGGTGCTGCTCGTGGACATCCACCCCAGGTGAGAGGGGGCGGGGAGGGCTCTGCGGGGGTGGGCGGGGGACTCGGTTCCGGGAGGGCTCTTCGCGGCAGGAAGGGTGTCCTTGTGTCCCCCCCTCCCCCCGCCCCAGTGTGTGGCCTCGCGCCCCTTTGCCACTGCTTCTCCCTTCTTTCTTTGAAAACCTGAGGCGGGGCGTGGGGGGGGGGGATCAATGCTGAAGGTCTGGAGACAGGTGCCTAGAGCATCCACAAAGCAGGGCCACCAAATCATGGGTGACACCGTGTGTGCAGTTTTTTTGAAGCATCGGAGTAGAAAGCACAGAGTCGGCACTTTGGTGAACTTGTTCTGCACCTCGCATGTGTTTGTAGTTTTCACTTCCGGAAGCCTGCAGAGAAGGCAGTGATCTCTCTTCCCTGCTTGAATCCTTTCAGAGTTTCCATTCAGGCCCGGGGAGTGTGGCCTAGTTGCTTGGGGAACCCCCTTAGAGCTCTTCCAGAAAGGAAGTGCTGCTCTTCTGGGTCTTTCCTCTCCCTGGGGTTGCGGGGGGGGGGGGGGCGCTGTCTCCTGATCCTGTGCGTGTGTGTGTCCTCCGGCTGCACCTTCCTCTGTGGGACCTTAAAGGAGCATCTGAAGGGCTCTAAGGGGACTGGAGGGGGGCTCTATTTGCTCTTCTGGGACAGCACTGTCCTGTGTCTCCCAGCCTTGGAGCCCGGGGGCCCCTGCTGAGGGAGCTTGTCACCCGCAAGGCTCCTGGGCCCAAAGCAGCCCACACCACCTCCATCATCACCTGGCCGCTGTCTCAGAAAGGCAGATCAGGGTGGGCGGCTCAGGTGCAGCTATTCCCTGGAACCTCCGGCTGTTCTTGGGAACTTCTCGGAGGGAAGGAGGAGACTTAGCTGAGGTGTCCTGAGCTCACCTTGGTTTTTCTTATGAAAGCAGGAAACCAAGGAAGGAAACGGCCGGTGGTGTTTCTGATTTCTTTGCTGTCTTAGATCTCATCATCCCAGGGAGGGGCAGGCTCCCCCTCTGTTGCCCAGGGTCCTAAATAAGAGGGCTTTGGCTTCCAGATGATGCAGAAAGTGAGGTGGACAGAGAGCTCCTAAGGGGGGTTGCTGGGGGCAGTGAAGGAGTTCGGTCCTTAGGGGGTGAATGCCCCTCTCCATCCAAGGAGAAGCAAGCTCATGACTGAGAGGGACAGACTGGAGGTGTCAGTCTGAACAAGGGTTCCTTCAGCGTGTTTCTGCCTGTGAGCAGTAGAAAGACAAGTCCTTGAACTTCTCTGTGTCTGCACACACCAAGGCACGCACGTATGCATTCATGGTCCCCCCTCGGAATGGCCCTGCCTCATTACATGCTGAGCCAAAGCTTCTAGCCACAGAATCTTCCTTACAGAATCATTGACAGTGAGTGTGTACATGTGAATGACCAATAGCACGAAGATACCAGGGCGTATGAACCCATGTGTGTAAACGTGTGAGCGTCACATACACAGTTATATGTGTTTGTGTATAAACCGCATGCCTAACAGACAGGTCACCACATGTGTACATGTCCCAGGGGACATGCATGCACCCTGACCACAACGACCTGGCCTGACGCACTGCCTGTGTCTAGTCAGGGCTCAGTGTCACTTAAGGAAATATTCTGCAGCCCCAGTTGCAGAGCTGTTGTCCCCTTCCCACTCCCTGGGGTGTCAGGACCTCACTTTAGAAGGTGCATCTCTAGGGGGTGCCTGGGTGGCTCAGTCGGTTAAGCATCCAACTCTTGATTTGGGCTCAGGTTATGATCTCACGGTTCAGGGGATCAAGCCCTGTGTTGGGCTCTGTGCTGACAGCATGGAGCCTGCTTGGGATTCTCTCTCCCTCTCTCTGCCCCTCCTCAGGTCTCCAAATAAATAAATAACTCAAAATAAGTAAAACTTAATTTAAAAAAAAAAGGTGCATCCCTAGGACTTGACCAGGGCTGTTTTATATTTTTTTAATTATTTTTTAAATGTTTTATTTATTTTTGATACAGAGAGAGACAGAACATGAGAGGGGGAGGGGCAGAGAGAGAAGGAGACACAGATCCGGAAGCAGGCCCCAGGCCCTGAGCTGGCTGTCAGCACAGAGCCTGACACGGGGCTCAAACCCACGAACGTCAGATCTGACCTGAGCGGAAGTCGGAGGCTTAACCAACTGAGCCACCCGGGTGCCCCTGACCAGGGCTGTTTGAGATGCTGTTGGCAGTGTTGTTGAACAATATAGATTCCCACACCAGGCCCCATAACCATGAGCCTAAAGAGAGGAGGGTCTGAACCAGGAGAGGAATCCTTTCTTATCCAGACCAGTACCAATCCCTTCCCTGCTGTCCATCCATGTTCAAAAACAGGAGAGGCCGTGGTTCCTTTTTAGTCCATGTAGGATATAGGGCCATCTCCACTCTTGCAAATCTTGCAAATCTGTCACCAACTCCAGGCTGCTGCTCTGCTGGCCTCCAGTCCCCTATGCTCTCTCTGATCCCCTCTAGAGGGAACCTTGAACTCTTCTAAGCTGTAAGGTGCTTTCCAAAACTCCTATTTCTGATGCCCTTGGGCCCTGCAGGGCCAATGAGCAGGATTAGTCTGCACTGGAGAAAGGAAGGGCTTTGTGGGCAGGGATTGCCTTTGGCCAGTTCAGACAGGCCCCACTGGCTGGTGTGAGGTTATGGCATAGTGGCTGGATGTGAAGGCACTTTCCTCTCAGTGAACCCAGTCTGCCTTCTGTCCCCAGGTCCCCAGAGCGAGAGGGTAGGGGATGAGCCACAGAGGAGGGCACCAGCTTCCCCACAGCTGATCCACAGCTTTCCTTCTTGGCATCTCCAAACTCTTTCTCTCCACAAATGAGAAACTGCACAGCTTAGCTTGGTCTGATGGAGGGGGCTGCATCCAGACCCTCCGAGTCCTGGGTGCAAAGGCTCCAGAAAGCTCAGCCAAGCCTCCTGGGCTGGTTTAGTGCTGACACCAGGGGCACCGGAAGCCAGGCTTTCTTATCTAGACAGCTAGGGCAGCAGGTGGGGGCTCCACTCGCTGGAGGTTTTACTTAACAGCCGCCACACTAATGGCCTCCCAGGACGTAATTAGAAGGGACCCATTTTGAATTCCCCAAGGCCCAGGGTGACATTTGTCAGGAAGCTCCCCGGTGGTGCCTGTTCTTCCCACAGAGTGTTTAACGCAGCAGTATTGGTCTGGACTTCTTTATTTTGATACCGCCGAAAGGTCAGGGACCCTCTGTCTTAAATTAAATCTGTCCTGAGAGTCATTCCCCACTCCTGTCTTTCTACAGCGGTTTCTCAAGTTGTGATATTCATAAAGCAGTTAGGAATTCCTAATATTTATTATCCACCTGGTCCTCCGATTGCGTCATCTGCTTGTTTCTGTTCTCCCAAAGCATAGCTCTGAACTAGTTGTAGCCGGTCCTGTCCCCCACGCTGCCGGAGACTTGGGCTGTCCTCTGACGTGGGACAGAGGCGGGGGCTGGGTCACCCAGGCCGCATCCCTTTATCTCCCAGCGCAGCCGAGGGCTGCCGCGCACCAGCACAGGTAGTGATTTCACAGAGCGGAATGTTGGTGATATGCACTTATCTGTGTGGTCTGAATCTACCGGCGGTCGGCTAACTGTCCACCCTGGAGGGCATCGGAGTTGTGGCATCGGACCTGCAAGGGCCTGTAGAGATAGCCCCACTGTGCCCTTGATTCTACAGGTGAGGAAATTGGGAGACTCCGGCAAGGAAGGTAGGGTACTTGCGTAATTGATCAGACCTAGAATGTGGCTCAAGTCAAAACTTGTGCCCATTTCTGCCCCTAAGATTGATGGGTGGGACAAAAGTGCAAACAGAGGCTCACAAACCATCTATATAAATATTTAGAAGTTCTAAATTAAGCTTACAAACTGTTAAATGAAACATGTTCTATCCTCCTACCTTGACAAGCATACATTTATAACACTTTGCAAGGCTGGGTTCAAATTTAGAATTCTTGAGCTCCTTGGAGTTCAGCCTTGTACAGGGTGGGGAGAGCTGAGCTGGCTCTGAGCACACAGCCCCTGCGTCTCCTCCCCAGCCCTGGCTCTACCCAGTACCGCAGGGAGCCTCCGTCCCTCAGGGCCAGGCCGAGCACGCCTGTGGCACTGTCCAGCCTCGTGAGGATGGATGGGCTCGGGGAAGATGCTGGCACCTACTCTGGCCACAGGGTCAGGGCATCTGGGCAGGGAGTTCTGTGTTCCAGGTACGTGGGGCTTGGTCTCTAGCACGGATGCTGTGGGCTCTGTGTGGGCACATGAAGTCTTCATTTCATGGGAAGGGAGTAGTTCCTACATGTTCAGGACCCAGGAGAGGGCCCCCTCCTGTGAGGTCTGAGGACATGACTTTTCACGCTAGACCCTAAACACAAGGTCTGCTCCACCGTGGTTCAGCCTGTTCCCTTGCCCTTTTTTTATGTTTGTTTATTTTTGAGAGAGAGAGAAAGAGAGAGAGAGAGAGGCAGAATGTGAGCAGAGGAGGGGCAGAGAGAGAGAGAGACAGAATTAGAAGCAGGCTCCAGGACCTGAGCTGTCCGCACAGAACTCAATGCGGGGCTCAAACTCACAGACCGTGAGATCATGACCTGAGCCAAAGTCAGATGCTTAACCGCCTGAGCCGCCCAGGCGCCCTCCCTTACCCTTTGTTTTATTTTAAAAGCCAGAAGACAAATCTGGATCACCCTGGGAGTACTTGGAGCCTGTGCTCAGGACCGACTCCAGTCATCTGGGTACCATTGAGGGCCCAGACCATTGTGTTGGGCATGGAGGTGTTTGGGACTGGAAGATTTGGGCTGTGACTGCCTCCTTTACTCACTTTTCAGATATTCCCACCCTTCTCCATTGCCTTTGCCATTTATTGAAGCCTCCTGGGGAACAGCTCTTTGGCTCCCCACGTCAAAATGCTGGAGAACCCATCTCTTTGTCACAAGGAAACCCTGTGTCCCGTCACAGCCCTCGGGAACCCCCACACTGATGTACATGCTTGTACTTTGGGTGAATCCTCCTGGCCAGGGGAACCTGGGGCCCCTCACCCTATGCACTGCAGATCTGCCCACGAGTCTGAGGACTCCAGCCACTACCCCTGTGCCCAGCAATATCCGGAGAATGCATTAGTGTGGCGAGATGCAACTTGCTTATTGCTCTGTGATCCAATGGGGGCGGGTGGTGGGATCTGGGGGAGAAACCCCACATCTTAGAGTCAGGAGAACTGGAATGAGTCCCAGGTCTTTCTGTCCCAAACTCCCTGTGGGATCCTGGGCAGGGCATAAACCCTTCTGGCCTTCAGTGTCCTCATCCGCAAATAAAACAATAGCTCACAGGGCTATGAGATTTTAGGAGCTCAGTTTTGCAAAGCTGTGGTGGGGAAGAAAGAAGAGCAAGAGCAGACTGATTTTATTATGTTGTTTGGGCGAGCTGCTCTCATACTGTGCTTAACAATGATGATAAGCAAGAGGGTTGCCCTCCTTCTCCTGCCCTCCCCCTGTCCTTCCCTGGAAGTCAGGGGAGCTCCAGGGAGGGAGGATGGATCCATCCCCTGGAAGGAGTTCAGGGAAGCAGCCGTGTGGCTCCTGACCAGGAGCCCCAGATTGGGCGTCAGTAACCGGGCGCTAGCCCTGTCTGCATCTCACTGTCTCGTCAGGGGCAAGTCCCTGTCTTCTCTGAGCTTCCCTTTCCCCATCTGTGAGCTGCGCTGGGTGGATGAGGGGACTTTCCATGCTGCATGTGACTGTGTGACCGTGGAGTCTAGCCAGTCTGTCTCCGCGCAGAGACATGATTAGGCCCGTGTGGATGCCGCACCCACCGCCAACACCTAAAGCACCCCAGGTGCCATTAGCCCAGCATCCGCTGGGTTCCTGGAGGCCACAGAGGGCCCCCGGGCCGGCATCAGAGTCAGGACCAGCTCAGACCTCCTCTGGCAAGCCTCTGGTTGCAACTGGTTCTGTCTCTCTGTCTCTCTTTTAAACGGGGCAGAAAGAAAACTTTTGCAATGGGAGGGAGCCCTGTGGTTTTGGAGTCCAAGGTAGAACGGGACCATGGTAATTGTTCGATTATCGTGTTGAATGAATAATCATCATGATTAGCATTCACTGAGCACTTACTCCAAGTCAGGCACTGCCTCGAGTACTTTGGGGGTGTTAACCTCGAGAGGAGCCTATGAGACAGGTACTCTTATAACTGTCATTTTAGAGATGAGGAAGCTGATGAACAGAGAGGCTGTTTGACTTGCCTATAGCCACACAGCAGTTAAACGGTGAAGCCTGGATCTGAACCCAGAAGTCTGGCCCTGGTGCCACATGCTTACTACTACGCTATCAGTGAGCAAGGACTCCCGGCTAGTGGAAGGTTTAGTGGCCTCACAGCCATCGGTGAGCCGTCCTTTGTCCTATTAATAGGCTCAAGACTTTTAAGGCTCACTTAAAAAAAAAATCCGTTTTAGAGAGAGATTTCTATTATCATCTCTTTTGAGGAGATCACTTTAAAAAAATTGAGCCTTACTTTTCCTAAGATGTATTAGGACATGTATGTGTATATGTACCTAACCTATACTTATCAGGTGCTTTGAGGGTGTTCGATGCTGAGCTCTGAACTGGGGGCACCCACAGAAATATCGTGTCTGCAGAGTGCTGGCTATTTAATTCCTGCTGCTGCACAAAGCTTTGCAGGAACAAATAAAAATTTCCCCATAGATTTTTCAGCAGACAGTGGTGACATTGGGCATTCTAGCCTATATGGTGTCTGCTTTATTCTTCCGGGTCACTGAAATGTGTCCGTTTATCCTTCTGAAGGCCTCCAAAGCTTTTACCAATGTCTGTTTTTAAGTATTCCTCATGTCGTTAAGGCAGGATTACCTGGTGCATCAGGGAGAGGGGAGACCATTGAGTCCTCAGCCCTGCAGCAGCGCCCCCGTTTCCCGCCCCCCAGGGGGGGCTGGAGGAAGCTCCTTACCTCTCAAGAGCTTGGTAGCTGGTGAGCCATTTCGGTCCCTGATCCGTGGTGGCTCTAGTTATAGCTATTGTGTTAGATGAGGAGACAGGTTCAGAGAGATTGAGTGACTTGCCCAAGGCCAAACAGCAGTGAGAGCGGGGCTGGACTAGGACCTCTAACCCAGAGCTCTTTCATTCACTGGGGTTATTCCAAAGCACCTGGAAATGGACAGCGTCATCAGGGCCACAGATTGGGGGAGGGCCCAGCCCCGGTGCCACCGTCAGTTCCTTCGGGGCGCCCTTGATGAGTCATTTACGTGACTTTGGTGCTCGTGTTTTAGGGGATGCCCAGAATGCTCTGCTCCTCTCATGGGGTGGGTGTACTGTGATGGCTCAGGACATCCAGCCAATATCCCAGATCTCCAACAGTTCTCGAGTCAATTACGTGAATGTTTTGGGGGAAATATTTTAATATTTAATATGTTTTAATATTGAAACAAACAGGCCTGTGTAACACATTGTGCCCTAGGGTGACCACAGTCCCGGTTTGCGGAGTCCTGATGGGGCTCTCCTAGGATGCAGGACACTGGGGCTTAGAACCAGGCAAACCTGGATGAATCCGTTACCTCGCTGCCCCCAGATCTGCTGGGTGGGGACCTACACTTTCTCTCCACAGCCGGCCATATCATGCACATGTCACAGGAGTCAGAGGACGTTGGTAGAAGAATCTGCTGAGACCCAAGTATAAGTGGAAAGTGAGGAGATGAAGACTGACTGTCGCAGTGTGGCCTCAGGCGAAGTCCCCCCCAGTCGTCCTGCCCCTTCAGCTGTATTCTTCAGATTTTCTGGATGAGATGATGCCTTGGTGCCTCCCTGGGGGTATGTGATGACCCCAACTACTTGGGAGGTGACACTCAAGGCTCCAGAGTCAGGTGGCCTGGGTTCAGATTTTGCCATCCCCTAGGGTGATCAGTGGTCCTGGTTTGTCCTAGGAGGCGGGATTCTCAGACATGGGACTTTCCGTTTTAAAACTGGGACAGTCCAGGGGCACCCGGGTGGCTCAGTCGGTTGAGCGTCTGACTCTGGATTTCTGCTCAGGTCATGATCCCGGGATCATTGGATCGAGCCCCGTGTTGGGCTCTGTGCTAAGTGTGGAGCCTGCTTGGGATTCTCTCTCCCTCTTCCCCTCCTCCCACACTCGTGTGCATATTTGCGCACACTTTCTCTCTCTCTCTCTAAAATTTAATTAATCAATCAATGTATCAATCAACTAATTTGAAAAACCGGGACAGTCCCATTCAAAGCATCCAGGATGTAAGGGCATGAATTAAAGATTCAGGGAACGTAGGTTGTTACTAATATTAGTAGTTAGAAATTAGTAATGTGACTTAATAGTCGTCAGTTTTCAGCCAGTGTGAAACCTCTGATGTACCAAACCAAACTCTAGTTCCCAACTCTCTGTTCTGAGTCCAGGGGAAACAATCCTTCTAGAATCTCAAGGGCTTTCAATCCAGTCTGAGGTGGAATTGTCCACCTGTGATCAGAAGCAGGCTGAAGCAGGGTTTTGATTCCGTGTTAAAATGACAGGCGTGCTGGAGGCCGGGGGAGGCCGCCCTGGTGTTAACGCTGCTGGGGAGTCCGGCTCGGGCACATTCTCTCTGCTCCTTGCGTTCCTTGGACACACCGGCTTCACCGTGGAGCCAGGTCCCTGCCGCACGGGCCTCGTGCTGCCGGGTTATCTCCACTCCCTGGGCAGCTCTGTCCACGATCTTCTCCTTGTTCATTTTGGGGTGATGTGATTTATTTTAAAAAGGAACGGTAGGAACACAGGCCCCCGTGGAGTGGCAAGGGATGGAGCCTGCGAACCCCTGTAACTGGACGTGCCTTTCCGGCTCTCCGTCGGTGTAACGGACGGCTCGCTGTTGCTCGTAAGTTAGCCCGTGGCTGCAGGAAATGGACGATGCACACCACTTCTCTCAGTTGGCGTGAGATGTCAGCTCTCGAAAGGTCCTAGCGCAAGGGGAGTCAGGACCGGGGTGCGGTTGGAGGCAGAGGCAGCAGGCTCCTGATTCCATCCTCAATGCCATGTTCCTTATTTTGCAGAGACTTGACAGTCTCTTGGCTTCACTGAAGGAATCTAGTGACTTCTCCTTCAGGGAGCCCGTAATGTAGTGTCTGTCGCTCCAGGCAAGGCTGAGGCTCTGGGATGGAAGACACAGGGCTGAAGACATGGAGGAAAGGAAGCCGCGTGCCACACTGCATGCATAGAGTCCAGGTCACCCCAGGTAGAAAGGACCAGCTTTGAGAAACATGGATGAGGGTTCAAATCCTGTCTCCACTTAGCGGCTTACTAGCAAATTATTTGGCTTCCCTGCTTCCGTGTTCTTCATTGTAAACCAGGGCAGGTAAAACACATCTGGAAGGATCCATTTTGGTAAAGACAAGAATTAGAGATATTGGGAGGTGACACTCAAGGCTCCAGAGTCAGATGGCCTGGGTTCAGATTCTGCCATATCCTAGGGCGACCAGCTGTCCTGGTTTGTCCTAGGAGGGGGGATTCTCAGACATGGGACTTTCCGTTTTAAAACTGGGTCAATGGCTCAGTCAGTTAAGCGTCCGACTTTGGCTCAGGTCATGATCTCATGGTTTGTGGGTTTGAGTCCCACGTCGGGCTCTGTGCTGACAGCTCAGAGCCTGGAGCCTGCTTTGAATTCTGTCTCTCCCTCTCTCTCTCTGCCCCTCCTCTCATGGCACTCTGTCCCTCTCCCTCTTTCAAAACTAAATAAACATTAAAAAATAAAAAATTAGAGAGATTACTTAGAGAATATGGATTCTGGGGCTGGTGTATTGCAAGTGATAGGTGAATTTCATGAGTAATAATAAAGAGAGTTTATTTGCACATGGGCACTGTGCTGATTCCTTTATGTGCTTTCTGCATTGAAAGCATCTCATACATCTGTGTGCTTTTTTGAATTTGATTCTCAAAAGAACCCTTGGTGGCATCTTATTATATTACTATGAACTTTAGGCTTAGCAATGTTATGCCCGTGTCCAAGGTCATGTGCCCACGGCCAGGACTTGACCTCAGGTCTGTCTGGCCCCTGTCTGAGTTCCTGCATGCGGCGCCCTGCCCATGTTCATTAACAGCAAGTCATCTCCCCCCTCGTGCAGTGTGCGGGAACGCTGTCTGGAGGAGCAGAGGAGGAGGCGGCAGCGCGCCACCAAGAAGATCAGCACCTTCATAGGGACCTTCCTCGTGTGCTTCGCACCCTACGTGATCACCAGGTGAGCCTGACCCGTGGGCCTCGCGCTCTGGCGGGCCGAGCAGGGCCCGCGTGACCCGGAGCAGTCACTCGCCTCTGTCGGACACGTGTTTCCCAACAGTGTGGTGGAGGCCGCACACTTGACAGGTTTGGTGAAAAGAGGGCACACACTTTTCCTCTTCAGCCTCCCATTGTCTTGAATTTGACTCAGACCCAAAGGGGATGGTGAAAGGCTCTCCCCCTGATTCCCAGTTCATATCATCTAATGCTTTAGCCTCGGCTCCGGCCCCGAGAGGCCTGAAAGGAAAGGAAGGGGGAGAATGGACAGAGGAAAATGCCCTGCCCTGGTCGGGCCCCCTGAGCACAGTGTGGCCCAGCCCCCAGCATCCTCGGTCTGGACACCCCGGTCAACAGCAGGGGCCACGTGCTGTGCGCACAGGGAGCGGGGAGCCTGCTCTGCACCCAGCCAGGTGGGCGCGCCTGCGCTGCCATGCGGGGATCTCCTGCTGCTGGAATGCGGGCATCGTGAGCTGGTCACCTCCTCTCCCATCCACTGGCCCCCGCTGCTGCCGAGGTGCCGCACGCTGGCCTCAGAGCTGCGTGTACCCAAAGCCAGCCTGCCTGAGCTGCAGACTTTCCTTCCCATGCTCTGGCCAGGGCGGAGGGGGGGGGGGCGGAGGGGGAGGGAAGAGTATCATCCAATCAGTTTTGCACACTGGAGGGGAAAAATAATAACCATGACTCTGTATCCAAAATGGCTTAACTATTTGAGAAGATGACAATAAAAAAGGGATTTTGATGTTTGATTAGGAAGTGGATGTTGAGCCTGGGAAGCAGGCTCTGTGCAGGTGTGTGTGTGGGTGTGTGGGTGTGAGAGAGATGGAAAGAGAGGCCCCCACAATAGCCAGGTCTCCCCATTTCTCCCATCTGTACTTACGCTGAGATGACATCTGGCTCCCTGTGCTGCTGTCTGCCTTCTTTGGCCCAAGAGAGCATCTGCCCCCTCCTCTCAAGGGTCCTGCCGACTTGCAGACAGCGAGCGTGCCCCCCGCCCCAACGCAGCCCCCATCTTCTCTTCCCTCGGAATGTCTTTCACTGTCTTTTCACAGATGCTTCCTCTGGGGGAAATCTCGCTTCGAACTTAGGACCTAGGATCATCCGTAGGTCTCTGGATAGATCTGATCTGGGCAGAGCAGAGCTATCAATTCTTCCTTCTAGAACCGCCCACCAGACCTCACATACTGACATTTTGTGTGGAATTCCCTGTGTGGCGGGGCCACTCTGGGCAATGTAGGGTGTTAGCAGCACTGTGTCTTCTCCCCGCTACTCCCCACTACTCCCCCTTGCTCCCCAGTTTCAAAACTAGAAGTGTCTTCAGACACCCTGGTGGAGAGGCCTTGGTCTAGACATTCCACATCCAGCCTGGTCCGCAGAGCCTGCATAGACCCGGTTTCCCAGACACGAAGCCCAGGCTGGAACAGAGGCAGGAGGGTTTCTGTTGCTGTCTGAGGGCGGGGCCACAGCACAGTTACCAGCATGGGCTCTGGAATGTGCCCACTGGGTTCAAACCACAGCTCTACTCCTTCCTGCTGTGTGACCTTGGGCTAGTGGTATCGCCTCTCTGAGCCTCCGGTCTCATCAAAGTGAGCAGTGCCTGCCTTTTAGGGTTGTTTTGAGAACTGAAGGGCTGTGAGTGTGGGGGACTGTGAGCAGCACAGACCTGGCCTGGGTGACATCTGTGGTTGGCACTCGCTCCCTCGCCCTGTGGCCCCTCCCCCTCCTCAGGCCGTCCTGGGACTGGCTGGTGAGTGTAGTGAGGCCCCAGCGAGGAGAGAGGCATCTGGAGGGGAGGGCGGGCAGATGCCCCTCCTCTTAGATCCCACAGGAAAGGGGACCTGTGGGCTCATGACGGGAACTTGAACCCTCTGAGGAGAATAGGTAATGTGGCTCCAACTTTAAACTATTGGATTTTTCTCTGGCGTAATCTCATTTCCCAACAAAATTTTCCTTTTTTCTGATTATAGCTCAGTTCCTCTAATGGTGCCCAGGAAATAACGTTTCACTCAAATTGACGGTAGACTCACAATGCAATATGCTCTCTCCAAATGGATTTGATGCATTTGGGGTTTTTAAAAATATTCGCAGCACCGTTCATCTTTGATGGGGACGAACGGCAGCTTACTAAGGGGAAAGAGCCATGCCCAGAAAACCTCACAAATACAAAAATGGCTCTGGCAAAGCCACCCCCAGTCTCGCCTTTCTTTTTGAGAAGATGGTAAATTTTTGATTTTATTTATTTATTGAAGTTTAAGTAACATACCGTGCTGTGTTAGTTTCTCATGTATAATGATTCAACAATTCTGTACATTACTCCGTGCTCATCACAAGTGAACTCCGGATTCCCTTTATCTGTCTCACCCATCCCCCCACCTGCCTCCCCTCTGCCCACCACCACTTTGTTCTCTGTACTTAAGCATCCGGGTGTTTTGGTCTGTCTCATTTTTTTCTTTGTTTCTCCTTTCGTTTTGTTATTTAAATTCTACACATCAGTGAAATCATACAGTATTTTTCTCTCATTGGCTTATTTTGCTCAGCATAATGCCCTCTAGATCCATCCACGTTGTTGTAAAGGGCAAGATTTCATTCCTTTTTATAGTTGAGTGATATTCCATTGTGTATATGTATACACCACCTCTTTGTCCATTCATCAGTCGACGGACACTTGGGCTGCTTCCTTATCTTAACTATTGTACATAATGCTGCTACAAAACGGTGTTCATGTATCTTTCCAAATTGGTGTTTTTGTTTTCTTGGGGTAAATGCCCAGTGGTGAGATTACTGGACCAAATGGTACTTCTCCTTTAATATTTTGAGGAACCTCCATACTGTTTTCCATAGCGGCTGCACCAAGCGTTTTTCCTCCTTTTTCTCCTCATTCTCACCAACACTTGTTGTTTCTGGTCATTTTGATTTTATCTAATCTGACAGGCGTGAGGTGATATCTCATTGTGATTTTGATTTGCATTTCCCTGATGAGTGATGCTGAGCATTTCCTTACGTGTCTATTGGCCTTCTGTGTGTCTTCTTCGGCAAAAAATCTATTCAGGCCTCTGCTCATCTTTTTATTAGATTACTTGTTCTTTTTGTGTTGAGTTCCAGAAGTTCTTTATATACTTTGAATATTACCCCTTTTCAGGTGTGTCGTTTCCAAATATCTCTCCTGTTCTCCAGTTGCCTTGTCATTTTGTTGATGGTTTCTTGTGCAGAAGCTTTTTATTTTGGTGTCGTTCCAATAGTTTAATTTTGCTTTTGTTTCCCTTGCCTGAGGAGACAGCTCTAGAAAAGTGTTTCTATGGGTGATGTCGGAGACACTGCTGCCTGAGTTTTCTTTTAGACGTTTTATGGTTTGAGGTCTGACATTTAGGTCTTTAATCCATTTTGAGTTTATTTTTGGATATGGTGTAAGGAAGTGATCCAGTTTCATCCTTTTTTAAAATAATTTTTTAACATTTATTTATTTTTGCAAGACAGAGTGTGAACAGGGAAGGGACAGAGAGATGGAGACACAGAATCCAAAGCAGGCTGCAGGCTCTGAGCTGTCAGCACAGAGCCTGACGCAGGGCTTGAACTCACTAACCATGAGATCATGACCTGAGCCCAAGTTGGACGCTCAACTGACTGGGCCACCATGGTCTGGTTTCATTTTTTTGCATGTGGCTGCCCAGTTTTCCCAGCTCCAGAGACTATCTTTCCCCTGGTGTCACCACGCCATCCAGCTCCCGTCTCGGTTTTCTTACATATGCAAAGGGACCATCCTAAGCAAACCTCATACAGTATGCAAGCATACCCTCATTTCACTTTGAAACACATTTTTCCAGCACCTTCTCTGTGCGGAGCATAAAAAAGACCCTGCAGAGGAAGCATGAGTTGGTGAGGTCCTGCAGGAGACCCCCTCTGAGGGGACATTGACATCATCATGTCATCTGATAGGGACAGGGTCCAATGGCTCTCCTAGAGGGAGCTTCCTGGACCAGGCTTGCGAGGTGGGCTTGGCTATGCAGGAGGGACAATCCAAGCAGAAGGGACAGCATGGGCCAGTTAGAGCCCTGTGTAGGGTTCACAAGACACAAGTCCTTTCAGAGCACTTGAACATGGCCTGTCTGTCAGTGTCAAATGCATATTGGGTTTCCGTGGCTTAGCATGACCTAGACATACATATATACATACACTTTTTATATTGATTCCATAGTGAAATGATGATATTTTGGATTAAATATACAGTTAAAATTAATTTTACCTGTGTCTTTTCCCACCTGTGACTTGTTCCCTCTTCCTATTGAATGGCACTGATCTGCAGTCAGGGAGGCCTGGGGAGTGAGGTGTGCCAATGACCTTCCTCCCAGCATCCTCTTTCCCTTGACCTCTAGCTGCTCTTATCAGTCATCCTTCACTGACCAGGACCCCCCAGGACCTCTCTGCGGCACTGCAGGAGCACTCAGAACTCCCTGCCTCCCTTCCCTCCGTGGCCAGTGTCCTGCTCAGTATCGGAGTTTACCTAGGACCATACAGAGAGGGGCCAAACCACTGTCTCCCTCCGCCAGGTCAGGTGCACTGAGGCAGGTGCTCTTGGAGGGCCTGAATGGGGGACCATCAGGCCCCATCAGGGGTGTTAAGGGAGTTTGTGGCTGGCAGATCCTCATGGTTAGTCCCCCTGAAATTACACCCCCCTTGGAACCACCTACCCCACCCACACACACCCCACGCCCCTTCTGTGACTGACGGGAGAAGAGATTCTGGTGAGATGCATGATGTTTATGGAAACTGGATGTCCGAGGCACACCCCCAGGGAATGGGCATATGCCAATGTGCCCATCACATGTAGGGAGTTCTCTGGGCTCCAGGCGTGTGCTGGGCATGGCCAGGGTCTCATCAGAACTACATTTCCACTGCCAGGTGTCCAAACTGCCGCATGGGATGCGGTGGGGTCAGAGTGGGGCAGGATTCTCTCTCATCCTCACTCCCAGGGAACGTGCCCCAAACGCTCCCATCTTACTTGGAGTCGGGGCTGAGAACCACACGTGGATTGCATGGAGAACTCACTCGCTCGTAGAGAATACATCAGATAACCATGCAGGGTGCTCAGCAATCACCACTGACACCGGAATGGAGGTTGCTAGCACTTCTGGGGGTGGTCAATTCTTCTGGTTTTCGAAACCTGGTTTCCAAGCGGAGACTGGAGCACCCGCCTGCAGCACCCGTCTCAGAAGAAGCTGAAAACAGACTCTGCTCTGGAAATGTAGTTGAGAATTTAACTCTCGCAGGAAATGATTCCTTATGGAGAACCTAGAGCCGTGGGTACTGGAAGTGGAAGGTCCGTGAGCGGGCATCTCATCCAGGGACCGTAAAGCGGTTGGCACCTTGCAGGCCGGCTGGGACCCGGCGCCAGTGGCCAGCCTGAGAGCATGCTGAGAGGCGCAGTGAGGCCCAGCCGGGAGCGGGGGCGGGGGGGGGAGGGGGGAGCGCACAGTGAAGGAAGGTCTCCCCTGCCTGGGAGGCGAGACACAGGCTGTGCGGTTTTCAATTCCTAATCTGGTGCGGTGGTTTGCCAACTTGGCGATTAGACTCACCAGGTGTGGCGCCTGGCATTGGTGGTTTCAAAATCTCCTAGGGGATTCCAGTCATGAGTGGTGTTGAGAACCATGGCTCCAGTTCTCTCTCTCTCTCTCTCTCTCTCTCTCTCTCTCTCTCTCTCTCTCTCTCTCTGGCACACACACACACACACACACACACACACACACACACATCACCCATGAGCAAACTGAGGACGGGGTTGTAGGGTGGCAATTGCATTGCCCAGAGCCTCACACTGAGTCAGTGGTGGGGCTGGGCCTCCAACCTCAGCGGGCTGTCTACCAGCTCTTCAAGGTCTCAGAAAGGTCCTCCCTGCCTCCTCACTCACGTCTGGGGCTGTGGCAGAGCGGTGCCTGTCACACAGCGACAACTCCATGGCCCCCTTCCCCAGAACCCTCTTACCCACTGGGGGTAGATCACAAAGGCTTGTTAATGACTGTGTTGTATTAGGATTCTCCAGACAAATAAAGAAGTAGAATAGATAGATAGATAGATAGACAGACAAACAGACGGTTAGATAGATAGATGAGAGAGAGAGAGAGAGAGAGAGAGAGAGAGAGAGAGAGTCTGAGAAGTCCCACAGTCTGCCCTCTGTAAGCCAAGAACTCAGGAAAGCTGGTGTGTAAAGTTCAGTATGAATCTGGAGGCCCAGCCAACTGGAAGAGCTGATGGTACAAGTCCCGGTCCAATGGCTGGAGAAGCTCAAGTCAGTCAGTGAGGCAGGGAACAAAAGGGGTGAATTCCTCTTTCCTCTGACACTAGCTCTATCCAAGTTGTCACTAGAAAGGCTGAAGACCACCCAGTTAGGGAGGGCAATCTGCTTTACCGAGCCCACTGATTCAAATGCTAAGCTCATTTGGAACACCCTTCCAGATGCACCCAGAATGTTTAATCTGGGCGCCCGTGGCCAGTCCAGCTGACACATGACATTAGCCATCACGCGTGGACTCCTGGACTCAGACCAGCTGGCTGCCCCTCTGCGGGCCTTGTGGAGGGCCACCCTGCCGTGAGACAGACAGGAGCCCAAGGAACAGGGCAGAGGTGGGCCCTGGAGAGCTTCAGAGCTCAGGATGAAGGTCATCTCCTCGGTCACACAGCACAGGCCCTCCTGGGAGCAGTGGAAACTGCCTGTGTCTCTCTCACCTGCCGGTGCTTGGTGATGATGGTGCCAGCGGCCTGAGCTCAGCAGCAGTCAGGGCCCTAAAAAGGCAACTAGAAATGAGGCAGCTGTGGACCCCGAAGGTTCCAGGTCCCTGAGGATCGAGCTCCTGATGTCATTGGGGTGAATAAGCACTGAGAACTGGCATGAATGGGCTTGTGGGAGCTAGGAGGTATGTTTTGGCAACAAGTGAGCTGGACCTGACGTGGCTGTGCCTTCTGGGCACTTTATAGTTTGTTCATGTCATCCTCCTGGACTCTACAGTGCTCCCAAGGGATGGACTGGGCAAGCCGCGTGAACTGCACTGTGCAGATGGGGGAACTGAGGCACAGAGAGGGAAGGGGTTGCAAAGGTCATTTGGCTAACAAGGCACAGGGAACCGAGCAGTCAGAGCCCAGCCTTGGACATCACTGAGATGCCCCAGGGACTCTCCTGGATCTGTTATGCCGAGATCGAGGTTTCCCCCAAAGACCACCCGGAGTCCGAGTCACGTATGCAAAAGCAAAGGGCATTTATTCAGGCTTAAGCTCCGTCTCTCAGACCTCACCAACACAGTGGTTCCGTGCTGAGAGCCCCGATCATCAGTCGAGCAGGGTTTTTATTATGGTTGGGGCCAGGGATGGAGTGAAGGGTGGAGTGAGGGGCAGGGATTACAAAATGATTGGGCGGCACATTGGCAGAGGTTGGCCGCTGCAGTGTGATTGGCTAATTTAAAACTAAGCGGACTCAATAAACAGCGGGAACATCAGATGTTTAATGATTGGCCCGGGGTGGTGGTGGTGTCTGCTTGGGCAACAGGTGGGTTGTTTTTCTTTCCGTCGCTGCTGAGTCACACCTGGGGAAAGAGAAACTTAGGCCTTCTAGTTTCTGAGGCTTATTTGAAGCCTGTCATGGAGTCAGTTTGGTCCTTCAGATCCAGCACCAACTCATTATGCTCTGCCTCCCTCCTGTGCATGGAAATAATAGTCAAAACCACTGAGGCAGTACCTGGCTGACTCTGTGAAATTCAGAGGGGAAAAGGATCAGCCCCGTGTCTCTGAAACGAACCCTGTTAAGTCCCTTCTCTGTGCCCGGGGCTGCGCCATCCTCCATGCCCCAATAACATCCTCATTCCAAGATGGCGCGACTGAGGCTCAGACGGGTTCTGGCCTTGCCCAATCCAGGAACTGACTCAGCCAGGGTTCCGGCTCGGGTCTGCCTGAAACCAAAGCCCGTACACAGGGCCCCTCATGCTGCACTGCTCTGCTTCTCTTCTGAGAACATGGCAGTTCATTCTCTTCTGAGAACATGGCGGTTCCCACTCTCCTCCCAGAAGGATGTAGGAAGGCACTCTGTGCTGTGACCCCCTCAGAACCCTAACGACGCAGTTTCAGAGATGATCGGGAGCAAGCTGTCTGAATGTCACTTAAACCCGTTGTTGAGCTGTAGCTGAACTGCAGTGACTGTCTATCCAGGTGGCCTGTCTTGCTACTTCCACTAATTCCAGCCTCATCAATGAGGACACGTGCAAGAGTGCAGGTCAACATCAGGACCGCTGTGAAGCCCCGGGAGCTGGCAGAATTGGGACACTGGAGAAGTGGAAGGGCTTCTGATATGACCTCCACCACCTTTTTGAGTTGATCAAGGTCAGCTGGTTGGAAGGGGGTCTTTCTCTTTGTTCCCAACTTGTCACATCTGCCTGATAACTTTCTCAGATAGGAAAGCATCATTCTTGGATCAAGAACCCTTTGGGTCTTCAAATAGGTTCTCAAGCTTCCCTTCTTGGAGAACATGAAGTCTTTATAACCGCACCTGTCACCTGTCACCGGACACCTGTAACACACCTCGGAGGTACCAGTGTATACCTAATTGCACCTAGTACAGCTCTAGGGAAGCACTAGAATCCTTATAGTACAGAGGTTCAGAGAGGTGAGATGAGTTACCCATGGGCACAAGAGTAGCTACTGGCAGAATCAAGGGTTAAACATCAGCATCAAGCCTGTTGGCAATAATTTAGTCTTGTAGCTGTGCTACATCTCCAAAGCCTGGGGACCAGGCAGCTGGAAATACAGAGATGCCCATTTGCAGGGTGGATACCCGTCCAACTTCGGAAGCCCAAGCACCTTGGTGTGAACCCAGCATAGCCCCTATAGCACCCATAGGTGAAGACAGGTAAGCATGTGAGACCCCCCACTAGAAGAAGTGGGTTTGCATGAAGTGACCTCTGGCCTCCCATGTGGCTGACAGCAGCTTGGAGAGACCTGGTGGAGGACCCAGAGGCCATCAGCTCTGGCAGCTGGAGCTGTCGGTAGACTTGGTTTTCTGGAAGCACACACCTTTCAGAAAGACAGGTGCTTGAACTGTACCAACCAAAGAGCCACTGGCACCTGCACCTTGGAGAGTGTCAGATGACCGTGGAAAACATTTGGAAATCTCCACCTTCACTCTTAATAGGAGTCACCACCTTCTATTATAGACACTGGACCTTGTGTCCCTCAAAGCCCTGATAGGTCACATTTGACTTTTTTCAAGTGTTTGAGCAGGGGTGAAGATCTGCAACAGATTCTCATCCCAAAGCTCTAAATTTTTCTGAATTAAAATTCGCATGTCTCGAAGCACTTGTGAGGGTATGATCTCTGCAGCAGCGGATGCTTAGAAACAATTGTCCCGGATCACCAGAGTGGGGCTTTGAAGCATCAGGGGGTCTGACAGCACCGTTGTTGTGGTTTTTCAAAGTCATGGAATCATGTCGATGGTAAGGGGTTTAATACACGGGTAGTTGTCTGATGTTAATATTCTTTTAATCAAATGCCTTCTGTTCGAATGTCTCATGAAAATGTGAAGTGTCAGCTTATTACTTACAGGTCTTCAAATACACAGCCCAAGTTCTTTAGACGTCAGGCTGGCTTCCCAAAGAATGTTCTGCGGCACATGCTGCTGATATGACCTGATATCATGAGGTGCGTGCATGTGTGTACACGTGTGTGCACAGTAGTGGGGGCCGAAGAGATGATGGAGGCATGTAAGGTGTAAGGAGAGGGTGCTAATGTACCACTTTATTTCATTTTTATGGCTAATGAAATATATATTTTTAAATTTTATTTAAATCCAAGTTAGTTAGCCTATAGCATACTAATGGTTTCAGGAATAGAATTTAGTGGTTCATCGCTTACGTACAACACTCAGTGCTCAGCCCAACAAGTGCCTTCCTAATGTCCCTCACCCCTTTAGCCCAGTCCCCCATCCACTTCCCCTCTAGAGCCCCCAGCTGGTTCTCTGTATTTAAGAAACTGGTTGAATTCATGAATTCATGAATTCAGCAAATTTGCAGGATATAAAATCAATGTACAGAAATCAGCTGCATTTCTATACACCAACAATGAAGCAGCAGGAAAAGAAATCAAAGAATCGATCCTATTTACAATTGCACCCAAACCCATAAAACACCTAGAAGTAAACCCAACCAAAGAGGTAAAAATCTATATGCTTAAAACTGTAGAAAGCTTATGGGAGAAATTGAAGAAGACACGAAGAAATGGAAAAACATTCCATGCTTATGGATTGGAAGAAAAAAATATCTGTACTGCCCAAAGCAATCCAATAACACCAGCATTCTTCACAGAGCTAGAACAAACAATTCTAAAATGTGTATGGAACCAGAAAAGACCCTAAATAGCCAAAGCCATGTTGAAAAAGAAAACCAAAGTTGGAGGCTCCGGACTTCAAGCTGTATTACAAAGCTGTCATCATCAAGACAGTGTGGTTCTGGCACAAAAACAGACACTTAGATCAACAGAACAGAAGAGAGAACCCAGAAATGGACCCACAATTGTATGGCCAGCTAATCTTTGACAAAGCAGGAAAGAGTATCCAGTGGAAAAATGACTGTCTTTTCCTCAAACGGTGCTGAGAGAAGTGGACGGCGACAGGCAGAAGAAAGAACCTGGACCGCTTTCCTGTGCCACACACAAAAATAAACTCAAAATGGATTCAGGAAGAGCTCATTTACCATGTTAAATGCAAGAGTTCAAGGTAAATGTCTTTGACCGTACCCTGGAACGGTGGGGAGGTGGGGGTGGGGGGCAGCCTGACCAGGCAGGCACATGGTCACTGGCACCCACAGCCCAGGCTCTAAATCCTGGTGTTTCCACATCCAGGCCGTGTAGACTGGCACATCGCTTCACCCTGGCTCCTCCTCTGTACCGTAGGGGGAACACTCTCAGGGGCTTGAGACAATGTTTGTGAAGTGGCTATCAAAGCACTGAGCCCTGGGGGACCCGGAAGGGTTGCTGGGTCCGTGGCTGCTGGTGTTACTGGTCCCGTCCTCACCCCAGAACTTGGTTTCTTTGGAGATTCCCACTGTCGAGCAGAATTGAGACATTGGTCTCTCTGGATATCCAGAGAATGAAATTCTGGCAAATGTACCCTCCCCCATCCTTTCTCCAAAGACCAGGATTGCCAGGGTGCTGGCTGGGGGTGGGGCCTGCAGGGCAGGGGTGAGAGGGGAGGCTTCAGGCCTCATCAGACCTCGACTGTGACAGCCAGGACAGAGACCTGCCAGTGACCCAGATCAGAGGGATTCCTGCCAAGAGAGAAGAGCGTGGCTCCCGGAAGAATCCCCCCGCCCCCCACAACAAATGCAGAACAAAGGGGTGGAGAAGTGGGGCCAGGCACACAGGACTGGTGGAGGCGGGAGATCTGTGGGTATCCGCTCAGTGTCATCGAGTCAGAAAAATACACGTCTCCATGCTGTGCTTCCGGTTTGTGAACAGCCCCCCACCCAACAGCATTTCCCACCTCCCACCATCCTGGCAGTGCTGGGCCGCCCCCGGGTTCTCTGAACCACCTGCCTCAGAGTCCCCTGGAATGCTGGGAAAAGCAGATTCCTGCCCCTCTTCCCTTCTCCCCACCCTGCCCTGCTGACGAGACTGTGGGCTCTCACCCCCGGGGAGATGTCCCCGGGGGGGCATCTGGGGGCAGAGAAGCATAAATGTTTCCCCCTGAACAGAGCCTGCTGGCAGCGGGTTTTCCAGTTCATATTCCAGACAGTAAGTACTTGGAGAATCACTCTGGTGCTTCCTGGAAGGTCAGGGACTGGGGGCAGCGAGCTCAGCTTCCTGGAGGTCAGAGAAGAGGCCGTACCCTAAGGATTCTGTAAGTCCCGGCGTCACATGGCTGCACACGGGGCCGTAGGACTGGGGTGTGGGCTCAGTGCCATGTTGTTATAGGCCCCAAATCCAGTCCTGCCTCACAGCCTCCTGCACGCCTGTGGGCTTCCTCAAGCTACCGCTAACTGAGTGGTTTAAGCAATAGAAACGTATTGTCTCAGTTTCAGAGGCTAGAAGTTCAAGATCAAGGTGACGGCAAGGTTGGCACCTTCCGAGGCCAGCGATGCAGGAGAATTTGTCCCACGGCTCTGCCCTGGCCTCCGGGGGTCTGCCGTCAGTCTCCGGCGTTCCTTGGCTTATAGAAGCATCACCCACCCCGTCTCTGCCTTCATCCTCCCTTGGCCTTCTCTCCGTGTGCATCTTGTCCAAGTTTCCCCCTTTAGTAGGGACACCGAGTCACACTGGATCAGGGGCCCACCTGACTCCAGGCTGACCCCATCTTCACTGATTACATCTGCAACAACCCCATTTCCAAATAAGGTCACGTTCTGAGGTATTGGCGGTTGGGACTTCAACACATGAATTTGGGGGAGATAATTCAACCCACAGCAGGTGATATAACAAAGGGAAACAAAGGACCACTTTACACCTAATCCCAATAATCCCTAAACTCAGGGCTCTTGGGTCAGAGCTGTCGGTAGCGGCGCGGCGGGAGAGGGGAGTTCAGTCATCCACCACGTGGATTTTTCTTTCACTAAAGAGAGAAACGGCAGGGTGCTTGGGTGCTCAGAGGGGGTGAGCAGAGCTAGAGCTGGTCGAAGATAGGCTGGAGGCTTCCCTCTATAAAAGGTCAGCTGGGGGGAACCCATGGTTTCCCGGCCCAGATCTAGAAGTAGAAAGAAGCTGTCATGACAGTGTGGAAATCCTTGCCCCTTCTTGGTCCCCTCCAAACCCATGGGGACTTGGAACTGTCAGAGCCAGGTCAGAGCAAAGCCAGCCACAGCAGGTGCACAGCGTGGGGAGGGGGACCATGTGCACCTGCTGTGGAAAGGCAGGAAGTGGGTCAGCCAGCCACACCTGAGCACGGAAGGGGCATCCCCATTTCGGGCTGGCCCAGCAGCCGCACTAGACCCAGTGCCCTGGCCTGTATGGATCCAAAGCATCTCTTAGCCTGGTGGCCCTGACAGAGGCCACACGCTGGCTTTTCAGAACAGGAGTCATTGTGTGTACTGTGGATGGGGGCAAGTGACAAGTTTCCGGGGAGCACATATCCATGGAGAAGGGGTTCTTGGGCTGGGAGGGGCGCAGAGCTCATCTGACCCAATCTGCAGTGCTGGAACTGAATCTCAGCGTGGCCTTGGGCTGTGGTAGAGCAGAACCGAGTTTCCGTGTGGGAGACGCTGCATCTTCCTGGATGGTTTGATGATCTTTGGCTCTTTCAAGAAGTCCTCTCAGGAGAACTGGGGATGCTAAGAATGGAATTTAATGACACATAGGAGACATTTTGGAAAAGCCATTTGGCATCGCGTAGCAACAATGTGTTGGCATTCAGCTATTTCATTGTTATTATTAGGTGTGAATTCTAAATTCAGGATTTTTGTCCCCTTAAAGTCCTCACTTCCCAAAATAGGTTTCTTAAAAGTACAGCTTTCCCAAATGCTAACAGCTCCATTTCCCCCATTCGGGCTAATAAGGAAATGAGCAGATATGAGGCCACGTCCCCCCACGAGATCAGAGGGCAAGGGTAGCCAGTGGTGCCAGAAACAGGAAGCCAAATGGGGGGACTTCAGGATGGGGTCATTAAAGGTCTGTTTTTTTAAAAAGGGCACTCCAGAGGAGGCTCAGAACCTGCCGGCTCTTGCCTCCTTCTCTTCCCAAGCTTGTCCCCACAGCCTTGGCCCGAACACAGCAGGAAAAGCACGCAGAATGGCTGCACGGAGTGACAGCCCCAGCTCAGTCCTTTCTGAACCTGGGCCTCGCCTGGGTGGCCCACCGCACTGAGAACCACTGCTGCCTGTCACCCTGCAGACACCCCCCCAGCCCCCACCCCAGGAGAACACAGGTGCCAGAGCATGGAGGACAGATGCGGGACCTTCCTCCCTCACAACCTGCTGTGACGCTGGGCAACCCCTTCTCTCTGGGCCTCAGTGTGGTTTGACAGAGGACAGGGAGAGGGTAACTTATGATCTCCAGTCTGTGGCCTTTTCTACCTGGTACCAACGCTGCATAATGTCCAAATATGGCCGGTGGTGCTGGACATAGTGGAGAAGGGAGAATGAGGGGCTTGATTTGGGGGGATCCCATTACCCAGAGGAAGACCTTTATTTCTTTGCAGTCTCGCGTTAGCACCATTAAATGGAGTTGTTCAGGGGGCGCCGGCTGACTTTCAGGAAAATACCCCTTTGATACATGGACTGCGTCTCCCCTTGCCCCCTCCCACAGAATGAGGGTCACATTAGGGTGCCCTGACTGCCGCTATTGCCAAGGGCCCCCAGAACCCCAACCCTGGGAAGAGGCCTCCTCACCTGTAGAAACCCCTGATGCGAGACGTAGTTGGAACTGGGCAGAGTGGCTGCACAAGTACTCCCTGCCCTCCCTCCCAGGCCGCCTCCCCAGGAGGGCAGGGCCAGAGTCTGAGCGAAGCGTCTGCCTCCTCCAGGTGCAGTGACTGTAGAGATGATCTTATTCAACCGCCTCGCTTTTCATCTAAAACCCACGGTCCCAGGGAAGGGAAGGGGCTTGCCCAGGGTCACACAGAAGGACAGCAGGAGAGTTGGAGCCTGTGGCCAGGACACTTATTAGCCACTAGCCCATTTCTTAGGTAAGCTTGGGCTCCAGAGTCAGACAGACCTGGGTTCAAAACCTGCCTTTACAATTTGCTGGCTGTGTGACCTCAGGCCGATTACTTAACCTCCCTGGACATCTATTTCCTAACTCATAAAACAGAGGTAGTCACATCTCCCCGGGGGTCCATGAAGTCACGTGTGTAACGTATGCAGTGAGTCCAGTAGCTGGAACGAACTAAGTGCCTGGTGAATGTCCACCGTCCGTTACTGTTACTCTTGTAGCTGCTGTCGTTGTTGTTGAGGAGGAAGTCCCAGAGAAGCAGGGGCTCGCCAGGAGGCTGTGCTCTCGGTAACCCCCCCCCCCCCGGTGTCTCCGCAGGCTGGTGGAGCTGTCCTCCTCGGTGCCCATCGGCTCCCACTGGGGCGTACTGTCCAAGTGCTTGGCCTACAGCAAGGCCGCGTCGGACCCCTTCGTGTACTCCTTGCTGCGACACCAGTACCGCAAAAGCTGCAAAGAGATTCTGAACCGGATCCTCCACCGGCGCTCCCTCCACTCCTCGGGCCTCGCGGGCGACTCCCATAGCCAGAACATTCTACCGGTCTCTGAGTGAAAGACTCCACTCTTGCTGGAGAGTGAGGAAGGAGACAGCTGGTGAGGAGTGGGGAGGGGGGCTCGGGGTCCTGGGTGGGCACCCCAGCTGCTACAAACCTGGCCGAGCCAGCAGTCCCAGTTCCCTGGCTTGTAGGGGCTCCGAAGCCTGCTTCCTGGTTCCTCAAGGGCAGACGTTGGACTGTCCCTGTTTTGCACCAAAGGATGACTGTGGCTCCTTGCTCCGGCTTTTCTTTCTGAGAAGCTCCTTTGAGTGCCTGGACTCTCCAGAGACTCCCCAGGAGTGACACTGAGTCCAGTCGTGACCAAGGACACGCAGTGTTGGTGGGAGGTGGGAAAGCATGGCGTCCACCTACTTCTGAAGCAGTAGGCGTTGGGCTCCATGCTGAAGAAAAGAGGTGATCTCCATGGGACATCGGTCATGCTGAAAATGAGGCTGGCAGTGACTGTTTGGTCTTACAGCTAGCGTGGCTACTCTTCTCCACGTGGTCATGGTCGCTGCTTTGACCCAACTACTATCCAGCTGATACTCAGTTGTGCTCAGCCGGGACTCTTGGGACCTGGAGCCCAAGGGGAAAACATTTAACCACGAGGGGCTACCCAATGGTTGCCAAGCAGTTGTCTTAGAAATGGTTGTGTTGGACTAAACTCTGGTCCCTCTCTTCCCCCCAAAAGCTAACATTGTGTGTGTAGACAATCTTAGCATGAAAATGGCTTATATAGGCAGGCAATACATGTAATACTGTTCTTGGGAGTCTGACCTTGAAGTCACCTTCTTCTGATTCACATGTCACAACTGTTGGAGCCAAGGAGATGGGGGAGGAAGGTGGCTGCTTGGTGCCCCGACCCCTGGCTGTGACCTGAATCTGTAGGAAGCATTTCACCCTGTTTCACACATCTTGTCCGGCACATCCTATGTGATGCACCCCCAAAACTGACCTGAGCAGGGTTTTAGCACTGATTCTAAGGCACTACATTCCAAAATCCTATTGGCTCCTTTTCTATTCTCTCTGAGACGATCAACAGAAAGTAGAGGCTGTCCCAGGTGACCGAGAAAGTGTCCTGTGTTAACGAAGGGAGAGTGACATTTTCATTGAAAAGTATAACTTCAATAACTATGCCAGTCCATTCACAGCCCCATCTTGATTTACCAAAAGCTGAGGTGAGTGGGCCATGCTTTCTGCCCATCTGGTCTTTGTTTACCATTTCAGATGACCTGTGGAGGCTCAGAACAGTTACTTCTCGGTCCTTCGTTCTGATGCCTCCAGGGTGGAAAGGAGGGAGAGAAATAGATATCGATGGGCCCTTCTTTCTTTCCAGCCCTGTGTGTCCTGACTTTGGAAGTGCAGAAGGGAGGACGTGGTCCAATAGGGGCCAACTGGGAAGAACCCACTGTGTTTCACTGTCAGGTGGCCCCAGGATGGAAAGGCAGAAATGTTGTGTGTACCTATTTGCAAAGATGTCTTATTCGCCTCGACTCGTCTTTTAGCAAACGGAAAGCTGAGTCCGGCCTCGTTTTGCCTACTTTCAAGGTTTTCATGGAGACTAGACCAGGAATAGACGTAGCCTCCGACGCCTTGGCACCCATTCAGTTATAGTTAGAGGTGTGCTCACACCTGCCTGGGGAAGTCAGTGGGGTACGTCCCTGCCCAGTTCTGTGTTCAGGGACGTCACGTCGGTGTCTTGAAAGTAGCAATGGTGAGAATATTTATACCAAGAAAATTAACAAAGGCTACAAGGAAGGATTTCTGCACTGAGAGCTGGTTGGGAAGCATCTGTCAGCACGCCACTGCCCGGACGTGACTTTGTGTGCTCTTGAAAACTGGCTCTGCTTCAGGGCACATTAAGCTGCACAAGTAGACATGCGCTGTTGTGGCTCTTTCCCAGTGACAAGTAGTTGTTCACTCTGCCTTGTCCCAACACCGAAAGTACCAGTGAGGTTAAAACAAGTAAGAAGCCCGGAAAATACACACCATTGAACCTGACAATCTCCCTCTTCACACAAATATTCTCGAAATTGGGCAACAGACCGGTAGTGACCTAGTGGGTGAGGTTAGTAGACTGTCAAGTTCAAGCAGCAAAATGTGTTTTCATCAATGTCATATCCTCTTCCTGCTTATACCATGTGGGCAACATGTTAAACTCCTGGAAACAACCGGATCTCTTTTACTTCTTGAGCTGAGAAACGAAAGACATGTCACCCACGGCCCCATGTATCTTAAAGATACATGTCCTAATTTTTGCCAAACCCTTAGGACTGCTAAAATAACAACAACAGCAACACAATAAAAGTAGTTGTATTGGCGTCCAGTAGACAAAAGCCCAGATGAGCTGAGGGGTGTTCTCATGTAGACAGGCTTTCAAAGCCAAGGAGAAGTTAAGGGGAAATCACTGCATTAATGGTCAGCACCAGCCAACTCTGTTGTAATTACCTTTAGATGGATGTTGGTATTTATCCACACCCAGTCTATAAAATTTTCCCCTGGCTTCATTATTCCCAGGCAAATTCTCTACCTCATTTGGTAATTTAATGTATCAAAAGTAACATGGGTTTCTCAGGTAAAACACTCCGAAACAGCAAGACCAGTGGGCCTAGGATTACTTACTTGACTTTAATCTAGCATGAGGCTCGAGGTTCAAGGCCCAGACTCTGGAGGACAGCTGGACCAGGCTGGAAAGCCTGCCAGGAAGCTTGGAAATAAAGTTTGGCCTGGAGGGGCCATCCGATTCCTAATCCCACACTTAGGGCTCCGTTTCTAGCCCTACACGGTCAGAAACCTAGGTTTAGCCCCAGCCCTTGGAGTTAAAAAACTGGCTTTTCCAGTCATTCTGCAGCTACTCCAGCTTTTTCTTACACTTCTGGAAGGAGGCGATTTCAGAGCCCTAAGACCCACTAAGGAACTGCTAGCTCAGGTGAAGGTCATGGCTTCTTGGGTTTGTGTGTCTCGTGGTCGGCTGACCTTCCAAAGATATTTCGCTAAGAGCCAACCAGTTTTTCCTTAAAAATCGGTCAGCCTGGGGCGCCTGGGTGGCTCAGTCAGTGAAGCATCTGATTTCAGTCCAGGTCATGATCTCACAGTTTGTGGGTTCGAGCCCCACGTCAGGCTCTGTGCTGATGGCTCAGAGCCTGGAGCCTGCTTCAGATTCTGTGTCTCCCTCTCTCTCTGTCCCTCCTCCCCTTGTGCTCTGTCTCTCTCTGTCTCTCAAAAATCAATAAATATTTAAAAAAATTAAAAACAAACAAAAAAGAAGTTAGCTGGGGCATGAGGGAAGTTGACTTCAGCCACTTGATACCACTGGGGCATTCCTCATGGGATTCAGCTCAGAAGAAGGAAGTCTCTCTCCTCATGTTTGTGAAATTAGTTTTCTTTGTCATGATGCCTTTCTCTCTGAGAGGAGACAGAAAGAACAGACCATGCCCATGGCCTGGTTGCCGCCCTTTTACCCACGTGGGGAGAGGTAGCCAGGACTGTGGTGTGGCTCATGGCTGTGCGTTTCTGGAATTTCATCCAAATGCAGGATAGCCAGTTTGCCCATGTTTTTTTTTTTTTTAATGTTTATTTATTTTGAGGGAGAGAGAGAGACAGAGCATGGGGAAGGGCAGAGAGATAGGGAGACACAGAATCCCAAATAAGCTCCAGGCCCTGAGCTGTCAGCACAGAGCCCGACACGGGGCTCGAACTCACAAACTGTGAGATCATGACCTGAGCTGAAGTCAGACACTCAACCAACTGAGCTGCGCAGGCGCCCCGCCTGTGGTTTTAAGGAGGATATTTTATCAGGTGCCAGAAATTTCTTGCATCGGCTCCTATCCTTTGGACCATGAGCACCACAGGGAAGAGTGAGGTCCTGGATACCTTTGTGGTTCCCATCACCTTTCTGGAAGGTCAAAGGATCTGGAACATTACTCACAAAATCACTAAGGGAGCCTATTTAAAAATGCAGATTCCTGTACTCCCTCCTTGCAGATCGGTCCAAGAAGGTCTGGGCAGGACCCAGGAGTCTGCATTTTCAAACATCAGTGCCCCAGTGACTGCGGAGGGTGGTTTTCTGTCTATTCCCTGAGAAAGATGACCTCGGACACGCAGACAAAACTCTATGGAAAGATGGGCCTTTCTCAATATCTCCATTTCAGTCATCTGTAGCTTCCCTAATTCTCTAGATAGTTCAACATCCATCTTCATTCAAGGGCTGAATCATTTTTGTTCTCAGAGCGACAGAGTGCTCATTCCATGAAATTCTAAAACCCTGTCTTCAGAAGGCTCTGATGGGATAGCCCCGGCTGCCCCCTCCCCTCCGAAGGTATTTACAAAGCAGCCTCTTTCCGTCCGGGGAGACTCGCAGGTAGTAAGCGAAGATGTACAAGGCTGTCAGCAGATGGTGGCAGCGCTGGCTGGCTCGGGGCCCACACACTTGGTTCGAGAGAAAGAAGCCGGTACTCAGAGGCCCCATGGGGACACCTGCTAGGGTCCTCCCCCCCCCCGCCTCTTCCCCGGAAGCCTGGCCGTGGGAGCTGATGGCATCTGGCCCCTCGGCCGCCAACCACAGTGAATCCAACACCCTTCCACCCCACCTCATACCCCGGGAGTGGAGCCAGGCTAAGGCGGGGCCAGAGGGAGACAGCGCTGGTGCCAGCCCCTGGGAGTGGGTCTGTTTCCGGTTCCCCACTTTATCCAGCAATGCCAGGTCCCCCAAGAGCAGCTCCCGGTAATGACAGAGGTCCAGAGTCCTAATAGCCAGTGTGTCCTGAAGACTACATACCAGGCACCATGCTCAGTGTTTTGGGGTAGTGTTTCCATGAATCCTCATAATAATCCTAGGATTATGTACTATTTGTATCTTCTTTTCAGACATCTGGGACAACCTGTAAGTCCTGGGGAAGCAGGTAGAGAAATCTGAGAGGCAACACAAAACAGGGGCTGTGGTCTCCGGGAGGGTAGGCTGGTGCCAATGGGAAGTTTCCAACTGCACCCAGCTTGGGGCAGCTCGAGGCACAGCGGGCATCTGTCCACCATCAACAGAGAACACCCTTGCTCTCAGCTCATGTGTTAAAAACCCACACCCACCGCCTGGGCTTTGGGGTCCCTCCCAACATCCGGCCACCACTTGCTTGGAAAGGACTCCTGTGGACTCCTCTTTCTCTGTACCTCTTTTTAGGGAAATTTGGGGGGTGTGTGCTGAGTAGCAGCCTCTGTACCCGGAATTTATAGCTTACAGGCCCTCTTCAGCTACAAGAAGCCCATTTGACTAGATGTTTCAGGTATCTGAGGGGCTCATGGTCAACCTGAATTTTTCTGAAACTCTGAGCCAATAGCCTGTATGACATTAATATAGCACAGCACTGTGCCGGTACCAAAGTCAACCTCCTCATGCCCTGAGGCCAGAAGGTTCCCGTGGACGACCCTGGTGTTGTCTTAGGGCCCTGGGCTGAGCTGGCCAGGAGGAGAGGACAGGCACAGGTGGCCTCCTTCATTTGCTGTTAAAGGTTCAGAGGAGGACCTTGGCTGGGAGCAGTGTGGTTTATAAGCCTCTCCATGTTCCTGGCCGGCTCCCGCTTTCTCTCGAGACCAAGTGTCCTTTTAGCCCACAAAGAGTAGTCCAGCCCTTAGCCGGCTGCCTTCACTCTGTCGCTGGCCAAAGCCCTGGCCAGGAAGACATACGGGGGCCTCGGGCTTGCTGCTGCCTCTCCAGTGCAGACCTAGCCATGAAGCCAAAGTCCTCCTCATGCCTCCTTCCATAAATACAGGGTGAAGGAGCCAGAGCTGGACATTTCTGGAGGTCGGCTGTCTGGAAAAGAGAAGCCCAAGGCATGGGGTTGCCTATCTTTTCAGGGAATCTGTATCTGGGGAGGAAAGTGGTGAGGACACATGACTTTGTGCAGCCTGATCCAGGCATCACTGAGCAGAAGCAGTGACCTTTGGAAGGGGCCTCCTAGAAATCAGAATCCGGGAGTTCAGGGAGTGGCATGTGGCAGCTGCCGGCCCCAGAACTGCAGAAATACTTGCCTGTCCCTCCTCAGACATTTACGGAGCACCTTCTGTGTGCTTGGTCCTCTGCCATGTCAGCCTCTGGGGGAGACAAGAAGTTACAGGGTAAGACGGGGGCTGCCCCGGAGGTGTGTGCCCACAGCTACGGGGGGCAGAGGGAGGGCTGAAGCTCTTGACCAGTGGGAAGAGAGGGCTCTGGAAGGTTTTTTAGAGGTAATGACATTGACCCAGAACTTGCAGTAGGCAGGAACATATGACAAGACACAGAGGAGATGGGAACATGCCTGGTAAGGAGTCTAATGGGCTTAGAGCTTCGTGTGTGTCCAGGAATGGTATTGGGTGAGGGCCAGAGACAGAAAGTGTCTCCTGAGAGAATGAATGTGATCTGTGGCCCGTGGGAGATGATCCAAGTCTTGAAGTTAGGAGTCCCAAAATTAGATCTCTTAGAAAGAGAAAACAGGGGGGAAGGGAATCCACATGCATTTAGCTACCAAAAAAGAAAAGGAAGAGAAGGAAGGAAGGAAAGAAGGAAGGAAGGAAGGAAGGAAGGAAGGAAGGAAGGAAGGAAGGAAGGAAGGAAGGATGGGAGGAGGGAAGAAAAGATGGATGGAAGGAAGGAAGGAAGGAAGGAAGGAAGGAAGGAAGGAAAGATGGAAGGAAGGAAGGATAGACCAAACCACACTGCATTTATTTTGAGGGGCATCTACATTTCACAGTGAAGGGGTGGAGGGCATAATTCATTCTTCAGAAACCAGCCACGCTTGGCCCTGGGCACATCCCCTGACAATATACCTGAGTGGGCACAAAGGTGTATCTTCAGTAGTGAGCGTGCATGTTCAGTATCAGTGCAGGGTCCTAATGGGCAGTGCCACAGGCCCCCAGGGACCCCTGGAAGAATTCACACAACAGAAACAGCCACATTTGCAAAAGTTGTCCTCGGGTTGCCTAGCAATTCAGCCACACTCCCTTCACACCCACACCATCTCCACGCTTTGTACAGTTTGTTCATGCAGTGTGTCATGTAGCTATGTCTCTGGCATTTAAAGGTCAAACATTATGAATCTAATCAATCTTGGCAGTGGTGTGGTTTATCACGTTTTCCCATATTTAAGGATTTTTAAAATAATAGAGATTTTCGACTCCAAAGACTATGGCTACATCTCTGGGAATGCCTGTTCTCTTAGGAACACGGACTTGTGGTACTTCCTGTGTCCTGTCTCCCGTGGGCCCGTGACTCTGTAGCTAGTACCTCCTTATCCCTGGGTTCAGGAGAGCAGTTGCACATATTTAACAGAACTTACAGTCTATGTTTTAATAGTTTCAAAGGACCTAAAATCTGTATTTGGACACAGAAGGCCACTCTGAGTTGTGAGAGGCAGGCTACCATTGTCAAGGCCGTGGCCTCAGTAGCACCCCATCCTGTCCATAGGGAATGTGTTTGGGGGAGCATCCTATGCCAGCAAAATGGCACACCATCGACTGGCTGACCCGAGCCGGTCCATTTCCCAATGACCAGAGCAAAGCGATGGCTCATGCCTGACTAAAATACCAAACACTCAGCCCCTAAAGTCTCAACCCACCATTGCCTTGCATTCAAGTCATTTAATACCAAATCTTTGTTTGAATTACTTGTAACCAAACCCCATGCTCTAAAAACCTTCTAATGCCAAGTTCTCCTGAAAACTGAAATCATTCCAAACCTCAACAATCCTATTTTACAACAAGTCTATGAATATAATCTCTTCTGGAACAGATGAGGGACATTTAATGTGGATGGTGTCTCTCCAAGCCCATCAGGATTTCCCCCAGGGGAAATCTGGTTAACTGCAGGTCACAAACAGCTTTGGAAGTCCGGTGACACATCATAAAGGCACCTTGCCTTTCCCTTTTTACCACATGGGGCATTTTTCTAAATATTGGAACAGGTCATCTTTACTTCTGTAGGCTCATTGGGGAGAAAAGATTAAAAAATCTTGCCATTTGGATGTGCATTATCCAGTTTGGTGAGGCAGCAAATGGGGGGACATCAATCTATCCTTTTGTGTGGTGTCCTGTGGAGGTCGCCCCCACCCTGTTCATCCTCCCTGATGGGGCATGCCTGTCTCCCACACCAAGGCTTTACCCTGCTCCGTGCCCAATGGGGGAATCATCACATCTCTTAAGAGGAGATGAGTTCAATTTTACCCTTAGAACTCTTGGAAGCTTCACATAATGAGAGCAGCAAAGTCAAATTCTTCGCATTGCTTGAGTTTCACAGATTTCATTATTTTCTGGTGTCTCTGCAAAGTGGGGGTAGGGGACTTACACCGTCCATGGTTCAGGGCATCCAGGGAATGGACCAGTAGATGACACAAGGGAGCCCACATGAGAGACACCTAAGGCATGTGACACCTGGAATGTGCCACCTAGTTTAGCATTCCACACAGAAGTATACTTTATATTTGGACAACGTGAAAAATACTTTTGGAGACCAGGATTTAGAAAAAAGAAAAGATATTTCTTTCCTGGAGACGAAGTGATCTGCAAATGACTGGCTCCCGTGCAATGTTTTATCCCTAATGTCAGACCCATAGGAAAATGGGTGTGTTTCTGTTGGAGCAAATGTGCCCATAAACATGTGCGCCCATGAGTCTGCGTGCCCATGAACACATGCAATATGGGTGAGTGTTCCCAAACTCAGCCAGCTACGTACTGAGTATTTAAAAAATGAAGCAAAATTTTAGCATCTTCTGTTTGTTAACAATGTAGCTTTAACTTTATGTTCCCCTAATTTATTAAATGGAAATATAGCTCCATGAAAACACACACACACACACACACACACACACTCTTCCAAGCTCTCCCAGTGTGGCAACATTACCTTTCATGTACTACATTTGCCAACACTGTTTTTCTGTTGCAATGGGACTCAACATTTTTGAATCCAAGGCCAACGTTGCCTGCTCTGTTTACAATGGCTTGTGTTTTGTGAATACATATCAAACGTTGTAATATATTTTTATGATAGAATCGATAGTTAACACAGGGAAAAGTATATATTGTGATTCTGTCCAATAAAGCCTCCTGTTATAAAATCTTGTCCACGGTTTGATGACCTGGTGTGAATACATTTTTATTATGTACAAGTTAATTGTCAGAAATGCTGGCTTTTCATAACTTCCAGGTGGGCCGTTAGTTTACACCTTTTCTCTCTTGTCTTCCTGTAGTGTGTTGTATTTTCCCATTTTCTCTCCCCTCTCCATTCCCCAGGTGTCCCTGGCCCACACACAGCCTTTCAAGGGGTAGGTCTTCATTCTTTGGGGCCATCTCTTGACCTGCCCAAGCCCACAGCAGCACCCCCCTCCCAAATACACCTGCCCAGAAACTGACCCCATGCAGTTTGGCCACCTCGGGCCAGTTCCTTAGGCTTTTGCTGACAGCAACCAGGTGTCATGCGGTGTTAGGTCTCCCCAACACCCCCTCAAGGGCCCACAGTCCCTGTCTTGACCTCTCTGGGCCTTCAGAGGCCTCCAGAATGGCCACACAGCACTCACGAGGCATCTCTGCCCTGGGTAGGCTTGGGGTGGGACCTGCGGACATTCTCTCAGGGTGGCGTCCAGGCCACTGCTGCAATTGGGCCTCTTTCTGGCCTGCGGGGTTGAGCTGAGCACCCAGCTGTCTCCAGGAGGGCTGGGGTGGCCTCGTGGGTCACAACCCCGCGCCCAGGGGAACAAGAAGGAAAGAGGAGGGAACTGGGATGTCCCAGCCAACTGGGGCCTCATGGCCACCAGGCAACATCTCTGGGAGGAAACACCCTTATGCTGAGTAAGGGTAAGAAGAGTTCCAGGTGCCCAAGTACCTGCTGCATCCTGATCCTGTTCCACATACCCCAAAGCATCACCTCCAACCCCCTAGTCCTCCAAGGAGGTTGGTTTCACTCTTATAAGCATTTTACAGTTGCAGGATTATGACACTTAATTTCCTGTGTCCCTGTGACCAGATCACGGTGTGCACCGGTATGAACCTTAGTTCCGAGTGTGTCTGGGAGGGCGTTTCTGGAGGAAATCAGCGTTCGAATTGGTGGGGCTCAATAAAGCAATTTATCCTCCCAGGGAGGGTGGGCCTCACTCAGTCCTTCCAGATCCTGAATAGAACAAGAAAGAGGAGGAAAGAAGAGTTTGTCCCTTCCACCCTGATTGTTTGAGCTGAGATACTGATCTCCTGACCTTGGCTGCCTGGTTCTCAGGCCCTTGGACTTGGAGAGAATTATATTGTTGGCTCTCCTGGGTCTCCAGCTTGCAAAGGGCAGATCCTAAGACTTCTCAGCCTCCGTAATTACATGAGCCAATTCCTATAAGAGATGTGTGTGTGTGTGTGTATCTCCATCCTATTGATTCTGTTTCTCCAGAGAACCCTGACCACGGGGATGGAGCTGCTCACACAAGGTCCCACGGCTGCCACGGGGCCCCGATTCTTCAGGGACCCCCCCACCAGTCAGGCTGGTGGGCTCTCGGGGAAGCACTGTCCTGTATCAATGGCCATCCTGCTATTTACTATTTCCCTCTGTTGCCTTCCAACAAGAGTTAGAGAGGAATGTGGACAGGAGGCACATTCTGTCCCAGGCCTCTTTCCTCCCTCAGCTCCAAATTTCTCATTTTCAAAAATAGGGGCACCTGGGTGGCTCAGTCGCTTAAGTGTCCAACCTTGGCTCAGGTCATGATCTCACAGTTCATGGCTTCGAGCCCCACATCGGGCTCTGTGCTGACAGTGTGGAGCCTGCTTGAGATTCTCTCCCTCTCTCTCTTCCCCTTCCCCACTCACACTTTTTCTCTTGCTCCCTCTCAAAATAAATAAACTTTAAAAAAATAAAGCTGTAGTGTAAATCAGGCATTTAAACTGTGAGAAATAAGCCCACTGGTCCAATCAAAGGAGGGATGCAGATATTGGGAGCACAGTGAATCGAGGCTTTAATCAACGTTCTTGCAAGAGCAGGTGTCTGACAGGCACACTCAGGGCAGTTACAGCAGACAGTTTATTCCCTAGCGTGCAAGTCCCTCCCCTGGTTCCTCATTGGCTGAGAGCTACAGAGGTTATAGCCTTGTCCAGACATGGCCTATGCCCATGTAAGGCAAAAAGCAGTCCGATTGCAACAAATGTACATTCCCGGAGGTGATGCAGAGACTTTCAGTCCCTCCTCCCTGTTCTTTGGTGCATGCTCATTGCAAAGCCTGCGAACATAAGCTTGGGAATCAGAGAAGGGAAGAACCATGAAGTGAAGTGTCTAAGGGTTTGGGGCTCCACTGGGGGAGGGGTTGTTTGTACATATTTCCAATAGGTTATAAACTTATTGTTAATTAGACAGCACAGCTTTCATTTGTTTTTTTTTTAATTTTTAAATGTTTACTTATTTTTGAGAGAGAGAGAGAAAGAAAACATGAGCGGTGAGGGGGGAGTCAGAGAGAGAGGGAGACACAGAATCGGAAGCAGGCTCCAGGCTCTGAGCTGTCAGCACAGAGCCTGACGTGGGGCTTGAACCCACGAACCATGAGATCTCTACATGAACTGAAGTTGGATCCTTAACCGCCTGAGCCACCCTGGTGCCCCTTATTTGGTATATCTGAAAATGAATCATCTCTCTTCCTTCTCACATAAATCCGTGGAAAAGTATAGAGAGTCCAGAAATAGACCCACATGTATATGATCACTTAACTTTGACAAAGGTGCTAACCCCATTCAGCAGGAGAAAGGAAAGGCTTTTCATCAGACGGGACAGGAGTGTCTGGGATACGCACAGAAAGAAATAACAAACCTTCACCCATCCCTCACCCCATGCACTGAGCTTAACTCGAAACAAATCATACACCCAAATGTTGTAAAGACTAAAAACAGGCAACCTCCAGAAGAAAGCATAGGAGAGAAACATTGCTCCTTTGGGGCAGGCCAAGACATCTTTGATGCAAAAAGCATGACTGTAAAAAAAAAATCGATGAGTCCCACCTCATCAAAAACCTTTTAAATAAATTAAGAAAATGAAAAGACAAGCTGCAGAATGGGGGAAATATGTGTAGTACATGCGCCTGGCGAAAGAACTGAACCCAGAATATATCAGAAGAAAACCCAGTAACAAGGGGCAGCGACTTCAGAGAGACGCCTCCAAAGAAGATAAGCACACGGCCAACCGGCACAAAGAAAGGCGCTCAATGTCATGAGCCTTCGGGAAAGTGCAAATGAAAACCGCGGCGAGCTCCTGCTGCCCAGGGCGATCCCGCGTGTCGGGAAGACTGTGGAGCAACAGAAACCCCTAGACAGTGTTGGCGGGAATGCAAAAGGACCCAGCCAGTCAGGAAAGCAGTCTGGTAGCTTCTTATAAAGGTGGACTCACACTTACCGCAGGGTCCAGGAATTCCACGCCCAGTATTTCCCTGGAGAAGTGAAAACACATCTGTAGAAAGACCTGTACGCGAGTGTTTCATAGAACCTTCGTTGGTCATAATAGCCCCAAACCACTCGAACATCCGTCAGCATGCGAGTAAAACATTGTGGTATATTCCGTGGGCCTCCGCTGACAGGAAAACGTTAAAAACGAAAAAAGACCAGTCTATAGTGTCAAATGGAGTCTAGTTGGTTAGCTGGGTTTGGGGTAGTGGAGTTTATAAAGAGACACAAAGGCTTGCTGCAGACGGATAGTAAACGCTGTGTGTTTATTTGTAGGCTGTGGTGGTTCCATGAGGCTTTACATTTGTCGGAACTCATCCACCATCCAACTGCACACTTCAGCCCTTCAGATGGATGCGTTTTACACGACAGTGTGAATATATGTTTAACCCAGCTCAACGGCACATGCTGAAAAACGGGGGGCGTCTGGGTGGCTCAGTCGGTTGAACGTCTGACTTTGGCTCAAGTCATGATCTTATGGTTTGTGAGTTTGAGCCCCGTGTTGGGCTCTGTGCTGACAGCTCAGAGCCTGGAGCCTGCTTCCGATTCTGTGTCTCCCTCTCCCTTTGCCCTTTTCTTTCTCTCTCTCAAAAATAAATAAACATTAAAAACTGGTTAAGTGGTAAAATTTATGCATTTTTACCACCGCTGAGGCCAGAGAGGGGAAGGGGTCCGGCTTAGGTCACCCAGGAAGCAGGTGGAGGCTGGGAGCAGCACCAGGTCCACGCCCGCCTGCTCCTCCTCCCCAGACGGCTCTGAGAGGCCTCCATGGAAAGTGAGGGATGGCCAGCATCGTGGGCGGGTCCCCAGGCTCCCCATCGTGGATACGCAGCGGCCTGGAGGCAGGGTGGGCAAGGTACTGTCCTTTCCGTGGGCTTAGGTGCTTAGGTGGGAGACGCAGCCCAGAGGGGGGAAGAGGCGCTTGCCAGCACCAGTGGCTGGAGGTGGCAAACTCATTCCTTGGCCCTACATTAGTGTTCCCTAAACCTGCTGGTGCATCAGACGTGCCTGGACTGATCATTCCAAACACCGCTCATGGGACCGATCTCACACCGGCACAATCGGAGCCTGTGCCCAAGTCCTGGCGTCTCTACCATCCACGAGCAACCCAGACGGGTCCAGCTATGTGGCCAGTTTGGGGCCTGTGGTGCTCAGCCACTCAGGGGCGCCCAGGACAAGGCTGGGTCAAGCCCCACGTGCTCCTGCCCTGGGCTCTAGCTGTGGGAAGGGGACAAGGACAGCATCACTCTTAGGGATGAAGAATGGATCTGACATAGGTGTCGGTTCAGGAGAAATATAGGCCTTGATCTACTCCTTTCCTTAAAAAAATTTGTTTAATGTTTATTCATTTTTGAGAGACAGAGCACAAGTAAGGGAGGGACAGAGACAGAGGGAGACACAGGATCCGAAGCAGGCTCCAGGCTCCGAGCTGTCAGCACAGAGCCCGACACAGGGCTCAAACTCACAAACTGCAGGATCATGACCTGAGCCGAAGTCAGACGCCTAACCAACTGAGCCACCCAGGCGCCCCTCTACTCTTCTCTTTTTGTTGGCTCAGTCTAAAGCTGAGAAGGATGGTTAGGGGTATTTATGACAAACACCATTATTTTATTTATATATTTGTTTATTTTAGAGAGAGAGAGATTGGGATAGAAAGGCAGAGGGAGAGAAAGAATATTTTTTATTAAGTTGATGTATTTATTTTGAAAGAGAGAGGGACTAGGGGAGGGGCAGAGAGAGAAGGAGAGAGAGAATCCCACGTGGTCTCTGCTCTGTCAGCGGAAAGCCCAAAGTGGGGCTCGATCCCACAAACCATGAGATCATGACCTGAGCCAAAATCAAGAATGGGACGCTCAACCAACCAAGCCACCCATCCAGGTGCCTCCACCATTATTTAAATTCCCGGATTCTTTCCATTAGATTTAAAGAAAGAGACTACATCTTCCTCACGTCTGTATCTGAGGGGCTCAGCATAGAGCCAGGTACCGAGCAGGCACTAGGCAAAACCCTCTGTAACTGCATTCCCGTTATTAGCTACACCTGCGTGAGGGGCACGTTCATGACTGACTTTTCTGCTGCCTCTTGAGTTGCTGCAGACATTCGGGGTTGCTGAGAACGCTGTATTCCAAGCAAGGCCAAAGAGCCCAGGGACCCAGGGTCCCACACCCCTTCCCTTTCATCCCCAGCCCTGTGCTAACTGTCATCTGAGCAACACAGAAATCCCTGTTTGTCTCATTTCTTTAAAAAAAAAAAAAAAAACAGCTGCTCGGCACAGAACTCGCTCCTGGTCTTAGTAAGTGGCCTCCTAGGAACTGCAGGCTTGTGAGCAAGCTCACGCAGAGCCTCTTCATGGAAATTAAACCCAAAGAGAAAGAGCACGAGAAAGGCGCGTAGGAGCTGGATAATTGCGCTTGTGCCTCTAGCGGGGGCTCAGGCGGACAGAGCAGCAGAAGGGGTCGACATTGAACGAATCGTGGACATGAAGCCCACGCCAGGCGAATGGTAATCAGAGCAAGGCATGGAGCGCTTCCGGACAAGCCTCTGGCTCTCGGGCTGGCTGCTTGCGGAGCTTACCTGGTAATGACCCTGATGTCCCTCCCCCACTCTTGACCTTCCCCCCCCCCCCCCCCCCCCCCCCCCCCCCCCCCCCCCCCCCCCCCGTCCCCGGGCTGCCCTCCTCTCTCCTCTCCGGCAGGGAAGGGTTCTGGCACCTACTCCCAGGAGTGCAGGTCCCCGAACACCAGCCAGGGACACTCGGGGCTTGCACACTCCCTCCCTGCCTCTCCAGCCAGCTGCACTCACTGTAATTGGACCAACTACAAACCTAAGGGGGCGCCGGGGGGCTCCTGATGCGGCACCGACTCAGAGCAAGGGCTTGTTTTTTTTTAACCTGGAATTCTCCTTAGCTTCTCTTCCAGCATGAAGGGAAGAGTCATGGGTCTTGGAATCAGAATGACCTGGTTAAAGAATCCGACATTGCTATCTCTGTGACCCTAACTTGTCAGAGCCCCCGCCAATAAAACGGTACTTCGATGGTTAGGAGGATTGAGCGGGCCCCCTGCGGAGAGGGATGGAACACAGCAGGCACTCCAACGCCCTTAGTTAGGTCCCTGCCTCGTCTCCTAATTCTGAGAAATCCATCACATTCTCTGGAGTGAAGGGCAGACTCTTCGGGGTGCTGGACATTGCGATCTTTCCAGGGCAGCCTCTCTGGATGACACCGTGAGGGTCAGTTAGAGGAGCCCCATGGATCTGAGTCTCCCGTGACCTTGGCCATGGCCCTAATCCCTCTGCGTCTCTCTGGAGGGGCTGCCAAGCATTTGGAGACCCTGCCCCAGGCCCACCCAGCTCAGCTAATGAGGCTGTCGTGAGTTCTGGGGGCTCTTTAAGCTGGTAAAAGGGAAGGCTTACTCTGACCCAGATCAAGCTTATGGGCCCGGGCAGCCCTGGAGACCCACAGAGGAGAAGGGCTGCAGGGACTCCTACTGGAGACGCCGCGTGGGCTGGTGGTACCACACGAGCACAGCGGCCCAAGTGGAAACAGCGGCGGCTTTGGAGCCCGCTGCGAACACGTGACTTCAGGCAGTCTCCCCACCTGACAGGTGCTCCGACCCTCGGAGCCGCCCGAAGGACAGCCAGGCTGCAGCGTCTGAAACATCGACCTGATCATCTCACAGCCCCTCCCGTCGTATGCAGGACGCAGGTTATGTCCTCTTAGACGCCTGACGTCTCCCTGAGTTCTGTGTCTGGGGGTCTCCCCAAACTCGCCCTGTCCCTCTCACTCACTCACAAGGATGCGTGCCAGCGGCCTCCCGCCGGGGACGGGTCAGAAGCACGGCAAACATATTTACTGTGCCTCTCGACTGCCCCTGGTGATTATTTTGCTCTTTGATCAAAAACGCAGGTGCGCGTACACTTACTTCAAGTGCCATCTGGGGGCAGAGGCAGCCAACTATGCCACTACAGAAATCAGGTGCATCGTGCCTCCGAGTAATCCCATTTCACTGGCCCAAATAAAGGGCAAGTATTTGTATTGCTCGTAAGGAAACCAGGCGTGAACATAAGTGACTGACCTGTGATCAGGGAGACACTGGCTCAGCAGGGAGTAGAGGGAAATTCTGCCCACCGAGATCAGGAGCATGGGGGTGGGCTGATGGGTCCCCTGGGGGTATGTGGAGTCCCAGGCCCTGGGGACGCCCCGGTGGGGAAGTCCAATGCACAGGAGGCTAGATGACTTTGAAGAAGGAGAGGGGGTTCTGGGCTGGAGATGAGGATTGGAAATCATCAGTCCAGCTGGTGGTTGACACCATGTGAAGGAAGTGACCACTCAGCAACTGTACGCTCAGTGAGAGAGACCCAGAGAACCCCCAGTGGGGGCAATAGGGGGTGAGACCCAGGGAAGACAGAGAGAGAGAGAGAGGAGCATGGGAGCTGGCAGTGTTACAGACACCAAGCTGTAGAGAAAGAGAGAAATGTGGCAGAAAGGACCAGAAGTCGAGGCCATCTCCGTAACCTTGGCCAGAGGAGTGAGGGGTCTGCAGAAATGGTGCCACTGTGGTTTGGGGAGCAGAATGGGGTGGAAATCAGAACACAGAAGGAGCCAAGAATGGGAGCCGGGGAAGAGCCTCCCTCCCGCATCAGAACTGAAAACGCTGCTCCCTCCCCGTCCTAAGTAAGGTTGACAAAACACAAAGGGAGACTAATGTCCTTGCTTTCAGCTCCTCATTCATGGACAGATGGCTTCTTCCAACCTCAAAATTGGCGGGGGGGGGGGGGGTATGGTACATGCTGTGTTTAAGCCACTTTGCTTTCAGATTCTTGTCTTAAAATGAATTAAAATCAGGGGTGTCTGGGTGGCTCAGTCAATTAAGCATTCAACTCTTGATTGCGGCTCAGGTCAGGATCTCACGGTTTGTGAGTTCAAGCCCTGCATGAGGCTCTGCACAGAGCTTGCTTGGAATTCTCTCTCTCCCTTTCTCTCTGCCCCTCCCCCATCACTCATTCTCTCTGTCTCTGTCTCTCTCTCTCAAAATAAATAAACTTACAAAAAAACTACTGAAAAGCCAAAAAAAATTTTTTTAATGTGTCCTGTATCAGGGTTCTCCAGGGAAATAGAACCAAATATACTAAGAGATTTATTTTAAGGAATCAGCTCGTGTGATTACAGGGCTAGCAGGTCAGAAATTCATAGGGCTGGTGGGCTGGAAACTCAGGTCGTCTTCAGACAGAATTTGTTTTCTGGAAAACCTCAATTTTGGCTCCCAAGGCCTTCAACTGGCTGTATGAGTGCCCCCTCCCCTCCCCACTGCCAAGGGCAAGAATCTCCCCTATTTATGGTCTGTTGATTGTGATGTTAGCCGAATCCACGGCACACCTTTATAAGGAGACTGAGGCCGGGGTTTGGCTCAGAAGGTCGCTGCTCTGGCCCAGCTGAGTTAGTGCACAAACCAACCACCACCCATTTGAGTCATGTAAACCGCCAGGCGCCCCCTCCAGCCGGACCACCAGCAGAGGGTCACCTGCCATTAATAAAACACTGGAAAATGGAAGGAGGACTTGGGGACCTCCTGTGGCCCCTCAATAAGTCATGAGAAAACAGAAAAGGCTGGGAATCCACTTTTTCAGGCGATTTTCAGCTTCCTCAAAACTCCCCCGACATGGCCTATAACATTCAAAGGAAACGTCTTATTATTTATCCAACAGTTGTACTCTCGAAGTGACTTTCTCCACGACGTGTTAGCAAGCAGGCGTCTTTTCAATGACAAACAGCCGGGGAGCTGATAAAATGCGCCCTCCCACACTCCGTTCTTATGGCGCATTTAACAAGACTAAATTGGTCCAGCGAGCTCACTTGTTGGTTTTTTTCCTTCCTTCTTTTAATGTCACCGATCATCCGCAGCTCGAGCGGATGTCCCTTGAGGGCTGCACTTCTATTTTCACAGCGGAAGTGACTCGTTCGTAGACGCCCACGCGGCCACCCCCGAAAGATGCTCTTTGTCCCAACAGAAGATGGCCAACGGGAATGGAATCACTCTCCATAGGAGGAATGGCTAGAAGCAGAAGGGTTTTTCTGTTCTGTCTGGGAATGTTTGGATGGTAGCACCATCGGGATGGACTGAGGAACTGGCTCGGGTGTGAGTCCGGCTGAAGGATTCCAGGGCTTTCCCCCAAGGGCAAGCAGAAGCAGAGTATCCACCAACTTGATGCGGCGAGAAAACAGGTTGGGTGAGGCGAGGTCAGGGGCTTGGTCTGTTGAGTGTAGTTTAGCTAAGCAGCGTCTAAGTGCGGTGTCTAGTGATTTTGGACTCACCGATGTAAGGGGGTGGAGCCTAGTTAGAGGAGAGAAGGGGGTCTGAGATCTGAGTTCTGCCCCTCACCCGCACATTCACAACAATAAGAGTATATGATGCAACACTAATACCTGGAGTCTTTTAGATTAATTCAGAGAGCTTCCCTTTCTGCCATCTTGGCAGACTGGGTGACACCTACTTTATGGCCGATTACAAAACTCCACAGTCCAGTTCTGACCCATTTCCCCAGCCCGCCTGGGGCCACCCTCACCAAGCAGCCCCCAGCTAACCCTGGCTGGCCATCTCCACCTTCTCCTCCCCCTCTCTTCTCTCTCTCTTCTTCAGAGAGCTCCTCCCCATTTCACCAATTGGCAAGTGCTGCCTTGTTTAGGAACAAATCCCACCCTGGGTCACAAGTCATGCCCCGGGTTAGTTGAATTTTAGGGGGCTGCAAGTACTAGGAAGCAGACTCAGTCTAGGTTAGGAAAAGGGTGAGTAGAGGGGGGAGGGCATTGTTGGTTTGAGTCACCAAACCAGAGGTGGGAGGGGAGTTGTCAGGTGAGGCTGGTGTATCACATGGTCATCATTTCCAACAGGAGTGGTGTCCCTAAGAAGGTGAACACACCACACCCTGGGTGGTAAGATGGCACCAGCTTCAGTAGTAAGGGAGCTAACAGATCTCTGCAAACAGCGGTCCCCAGGGGCCCAGAGGTGGCTCTATTCTTGGGCTCTCCAGCAGCTTGCAGAATGTGAGCCCAATTCCTGGTTTGCTTGTCCACCTCCCCACGAAGATTGTGACCTTTCAGGAAAAGGGCTGCATTTTATTCAACAGAAGGTGGAAGAGTGCCCAGCAAGGAATAGGTGCTCAAAAAAGTTTGGCCATGATTCCTAGGTAGACCTAGATTCCTCCATGAGGCACATATGCCAGAGACACACAGATACCTCCTCATCCTCATCTCTTCTCATGCTACCTGTGACAGCCAGAAGTCCAGGCTCTAGGAGACCGAAGTCACAGCTCCCACCTCCGCCTCTGCAGCAGACCGAGTGCAGGCACCCAAGCCAGTACAGTCAGACAGCTGAACTAAGATGCAGCCTAACCTCTGATCTTAAAGGCTAACAGATGCTAGGTGCCAAGTAGCCAGCTAGCCTTCAGCAGTGAGGCCCCATGAGTAGGAGGGCTTGCGGTCAGCCAGCCCGGGCACTTCCCTTACGTCATCCAGGACATGAGCGGTGGCTCTTTGCTGGGATTTCCAGGAGTACTTTGTCTATTGTAAGCGAGGACCTCCTGTGCACATGTGGATATATAAGACCAAGTCTCTAACATACACACATGTGCACGTGCACACACACACACCCCTCACGACCTGTGTCTGATCTCACAGAAGAGCCTTCAGGACTGCTGGGCTCCTGGCTGCATGAGAAGGTGTCAGGGCTTCCAAGCTACCTCTGTCTTCATCCCGGTCTCCATGGAAACCTTGAAACCAGACAGGACTAGGCCAGGCTGAGTTATTGGTCTCCTAAATGAGGAGCTACCACAGTCCAGTCCCTGAGGCTAAGAGTTAATAAGACAACAACCTTTCAAACAGATGAGCACAATGCTTCTCTGCCTCTGAATCCTGGGGCCCATGTAGCCTGGGGACAGTCCTTCAAACAGAGCCAAATATACTTCTATGTAAATATGGCCAGTGCTGGGGCCAGATATGGGCTAATGTCTGCAGTGGAAGGGACCTTTTAATAATTTATAACTACAGTTTAGTGATAATAACAAACATTAAAAAAGGAATAGCTATCAATAGCCGAGCACTTACTATGTGCCAGACACTGGGTGAAATGCTTTACGTGAAATCATCTCCTGTGATCTGCACAAAGACTGATCTTCCTGTAGTTACGTCAATTCTCTCAGATTCCCAAATGTCTTCATTTCCTCCCTCTGTGGGGAGTCCTCTGTGGATCAGTCATAGCGGGCTGTTGCTTTTGTTTGCTCTGCCCACACCCATGGCCCTTCTTCTAGTAACCACACTTCGATATGCCTTTGGGAAAACGTCTTCCCCACTCTCTGCCTGCGTGGCATTGTTTGAGTGCTGACTCCATTCTAGATCCAGGACTGGATGTATGGCCTAGGTCTGGCTGATCGGCACCTTTCTTGACTATGGTCATACTAGTTCATGGATGGACACTGGCTCAAGTCAATCCTATAAGGGGTGATTTCAGGACAGTCACAGGAAATGCTTATAAACAAGACTTGTTTGAGACCAGAGTCGCTAAGCCACTGGTGGGCTTGGAACTGCTGGGAGCCCATCTGGGTTGTCTTTTGCTAGACAACAAGCCCTCTACTAACGTGGCTTAAAGCAACAACCATGTCATTACCTCTCAGAATTTTGTAGTTTGCCAGGGGGTCGGAGGGAAAGTTCCTCTGCCCCCTGTCATGATGGTTGGGCTGCAGCCACCCAGGGGTTCCACTGAGCTGGAATGGCCAAGATGGCAGGCGGTGCTGGCTGCCGGCTGAGAGCTTTGCTGGGGCTGTTGGCCAGGGGTCTCTGTCACCCTCCATGCTGCTGCTCTATGTGGTTCAGGCTTCACAGTGTCGTGAATGAGCTCCGAGAGCAGGTGTTCCGAAAGGAGAAGCCCCCGTGTGCACGCGTCCATCATGCCCTGCTTGTCAGTTCATGATTCGTATATAAACAAGATCATACAGTATGTGACTTTTTGAGCTTGTTTTTTTTTCCCCACTCACCTAATGACCCTGAGGTTCACCCAGTTCATTGTGTGTTACCAATAGCCCGCCCCTTTTTATTACTAAGTAGTATTCCATGGCATAGATGTACCACGGTCTTTTTTATCCATTCACTCATTGATGGGCATTTAGGTTGTGTCCAGGTTGGAGCGTTTACAAACAAAGCTACGATGAATAGATGTGGGCCCATCTTTGTGTGAACGTATGCTGTTGTTTCTCCTGGGTAAATAACCATGAGCAGAATTCCTGGAGAAGTTACTAAGTCCAAGAGTAACTTCTTAAGGAACAGTCAAATGGTTTCCAAAGCGATTGTACCATTTTACATTTCCATGAGCAGTAGGTGAGAATTCTAGGTCCTCCACATCCTCACTGATATTTAATATGGCTGTTTTTTTATGTTGGTCTTTCTCATGGGTGAGTTGTGGTTTCTCATTGTGGTCTCAATTTGCATTTCTCTACTGACTAATGAGGTTGATTATATGTTCATGTGCTGATTTGCCCTCCCTGTATCTTCATTAATAAAGCTTGCTCAAGTTTTTGCCTATTTCTTTAATTGGGCTGTATGGGTCTCTTTCTTGTTGAGTCTGAAGGGTTCTTTATATATTTGGAATACATGGTCTTTGTCAGAAACTTTGCAAAGATTTTTCTCCAAGGAAAGGATCACAGACCTAAATGTAAAACCTAAAACCTTAAGACCTGTAGAAGAAGAAGAGAAAATATTTGTGAGCTCGGGTTTTAGATGCAAAATCAAAGACATGATTCATAAAATGACAAAAGGATAAACCTTCCTAAAATTAAAAACTGCTCTTCAGAAAGCAAGCCTAAGAGAAAAAAGGTTGAAGCTATTTTTATTAGGTTTTATAAGCGAGTATATTGAGTCTCATGAAGATTAAGTGATTTGCCCAAGGTTACTCCGCTGGGAAGTGAGGATCCAGACCTGAACCCGAGAGTGAGTCATTCCAAACTGCATGAGTCTTAGACGGTCTCCTTCTAATATTTCCTTAGAATGCACTGTACCTCAGTTTCTCCTTGAATAAATGGGATCAACCACTTTTTAAAGTGCTCAGAGAGGGGGAAACTCTCTGAAACATTTTCAAAATCCAAAAATAGAGGGAAAAAGAAGATATACATGTTTGGGGGGGAGAAAAAGTAAGAACTCCATCAACAAACTCAACGTTCTATCTTCTGAAGTCTGTGACGTGGTAACTCTTCCAGCCCCTTAGGAGGCAATGGTGAGCTTTGCTTTAAAAAAAATGGGTTCCAGCCATGACTCCAAAGGGGGCCCCTCGTTCGCAGCTGCTTAGCACACTCATGTGTTGGCCGGTGGGGAAGACCAGATCTCTAAGTCTAAGCCAAGGTAGTTGCCAGTAAGACTTGGCTGGGACCCTGACAGTACCGCTGCGAGACTCACGGGGCTGCCGTCAGGAGGAACCAGCCCCTCCCCCCCTCCCTTTGCTTTTCATCCTCAGAATGGAAGCGACCTGACCTCTCTCAGATCACCTGCTAGGTCTGCCAGGGTCAGGCCCACAGGGATGAAGGCGAAGATAAATACGACAAATCTCGGTGCACACCCACCAAAGCCTTCTCCACATGGTTCTTGCGCGTTAGAACCAAGGTTAAAATAAGCACCAAGGCCATTCTGAGAGGACAGGGAGGACTCAGATGGAGCACTCTCAGAAGGAGCTGATGGAAGGGAAGGGAAAAGTGAGCAGTTCCCTTAGTCTGGAAACGTCAGGAGGCGTTGTGGGCAAACATGATAGGAGGCAAAGGGGGTGAGGGGCCATCGTTCCTAAGCACTGCTGCTTTTATAGACAGCAGCGTTTTAATCAGAACGACACCAAGGTCAATGGCTTTTCGTAGGTAAATTTTCATAGAGAAGAACTCACAGTCATGAAGAACTATTTTACATGTGTTAAGCACCTTATAAACATTATTATATCTAATCTTTTACTAGCCTGGTAATGTTGGTATTATGATCCTCATTTAAAAGACAAGAACAGTTCAAGGGCACCTGGGTGGCTCAGTCAAATGTCCAACCTCACCTAAAGTCACTGTCTCACAGTTCATGGGTTCCAGCCCCATGTTGGGCTTTGCTCTGACAGTGCAGAGACTGCTTCGGATTCTCAATCTCTCTCTCTCTCTCTCTATCTCTCTCTCTCTCTCTGCCTCTCCCCCTTCTCACTCTCTCTCTCTCTTAAAAAATAAACATTAAAAAAAAAAAGAAAACAGTTTATCCTGGAGAGGTTAGGGTCTCAGACTTCCTAAAGTGGCGAATCCAGATTCAAACATAGCCATTCCACTGCACCTCAGGGAGGTCTGTGTCATAAGTGGGATAAAAGACCCTGGTATAAACCAAGTGTCTCCTTGGGGTCATGCCAACACAGCCCTGATGAGCACTGAAGCAGGGGCTGCAGGAGCAGAAGGCAGGAGAGGAGGGAGCAGGTGGGGGGAGGCCGAGGGGCACGGAGGGGCTCCTGCAGGAAAAGGGGACCACAGGCTTCCTGAGTCGGTGGCGGCACTGCCCACACCTGCCCTGCTTGGATGTGAAGGGCTGGTGACAGCGTGACAGAGTATAGGGCCTGCTCCCTCCTGCAGCCATCCCAGGCCAGTGAGGGCACAGCAGGGGGCCAGTGACCTCTGGGTCCTCACCCACAGTCAGACTCCTGGGCGGGGACCCCAGGTTAGGCCCGTTTGCTCCTGGGAACTCTGGCCCAGCATCCTGTCTCCGTTGGTTTGATCTCTCCAGTCTTCCCAGACTGTGACCTTTTGTTGAAAACAAACATGGTTGCCAGATGGTCCTCAGTAACCAAAACCTTGGTGAGACCCAGGCCCCCATGGGGATCAGCTGGATCCAAAGCAGAGACAACACCTGATCTTCCTGCCCTAGATTATCTGATTCCAGGCATCCCTTAACACCACTGAGACATTTCCACCGGGATTGTACAAAGCCGTGTCCCCAGGTTCTAGGCCCAATGCCACCCTTGGTCAAGTCCACAATCAGGAGATGAGAAGAGATATCAGCAGGTGGATGGAGAAGGACAGGATGACCTACACTTCCGTTCGTGACTGTGCTTTGATCCCTTCCTAGACCTTCAAGCGCAGTCCTTGTTCAGGTCCTTCTACACCCCAACCCAGAGTCAGTCATCTTGACCTTGCAAAGCACGCTTTTGGACAGAAGTTCTTCATTGAAAAAGAAAGCCCAGAGTCTGAGTTTTGATGGCAGAAATGCACTACTCTAGGTTCAAGCATTTCTTCTCGTTTTCTCAAACACAGACTCAGGAAGGACATCCAGCCAGTGAGGCGCAGGCTCGTGAAGATATTGGTGGGATTTGGAAAATTCAAATAAAGGCATCTGTGAACTGAGGTTGTAAGCAGGACCCGAACCAAAGAAAGGTGCCGTCTGTGTCTGCTCCCTTCACATCCAGGAGACCCACGTCCCCACTGCCTCTGCAGCGTGGCATGTCCCCCATGGTCATTAAATGCCACAGGAGAAGGGCCTTCCCCAGGTCTCAGCAGGGCAAGCACAGAGAGAATGGGGTGCAGGTGCTGATCCCGCAGACCCCATGCGGGGGGTAGCCTACTTCAGGGGGGGTGGTTAACTTGGGGGCTTAGTACGCGTATTCCCCACCATGCACATGGGGTGCAGGCATGGGGTGCACCCAGAGGGAGGAAGACAAATTCCCCCGTGAGGCCTGTGGGACCTTACTAATCAGACTCCGAGGCAAGGAACAGAGGGGCCTGGTTATGTAAGATCACTTACAGGACCTTGCAGCGAGAACCGATCACAGTGTCCCTGCTCCCAGTCAAGTGTCTGCAGTGGAGTGGACATGCGGTCCCAGGGACCCACTGGTCACCGGAGCAGCAAGAGTCCCTGTCTTCATGGAGCTAATGTGTTGCCTTTGAAGCCTGGCAATCCCTCTTTTCTGGGAACAGCACCCCGGTTTTCTTTTGCAGAAGCGCCCTGTCCCCCATTCTCCTGCCACGTTCTTAGGACATAGGCATGATCCCCCTTCCCCGCCCCAGAGGTGGACGGGTGAGCCGGGCCTGGCCTGTCGGAGTACTGCGTCCCCTGTGCCATGGAAACTGGGTCAGAGAAGGGCGTGCGATCGGGATATAACACGAAACGAACAGCGTGGTTGGACCTAGAAGGTATTGTGCTAAGTGAAGTAAGTCAGAGAGAGACACCACCTGATTTCACTTACGATGTGGAATCTAAAAAACCAAAACCAGCAAACAGAGAAACAAACAAAAGCACAGACTCTTAAAAATTTTTTTAACATTTTATTTATTTTTGATACAGAGAGAGACAGAGCATGAGAGGGGGAGGGGCAGAGAGAGAAGGAGACACAGAACCAGAAGCAGGCTCCAGGCTCTGAGCTAGCTGTCAGCACAGAGCCTGACGTGGGGCTCGAACCCACAAACGTGAGATCTGACCTGAATCAAAGTCAGAGGCTTAACCAACTGAGCCACCCAGGAGCCCCAAGCACAGACTCTTAAACACAGAACAAACTGGTGGTGGCCGGAGGGGAGGTGGGTAGAGGCAGATGGGGACACAGAGGCACAGACTTCCAGTGATAAAGGAAATGAGTCGTGGAGGTGAGAAGTATTGCATAAGAATTGTAGTGAATAATCGTGAGAACATTGTTCCGTGACTGATGGTGACAGGTCTTTCCCACGTGAGCACTGAGGAATGCATAGAATTGTCGCATTATTATGTTTATTCCTGAAACTAATGTAACTCTGATTGTTAATTACACCTCAGTGAGTAAAGATTAAAAACATTTTTAAAAAACCATCTATTTTGGTCCCCGCCCCCACTTCCTGATAATATTTCATTTTTAACCCCAGATCTTGACACAGGACTTCTAATTCCCTTAGAGCTTTCTCAGTGATAGAGTCTGTTTTGTTCAGGGGACATCTGGGTGGCTCAATCAGTTAAGCATCTGTCTTTTGATCTTGGCTCAGGTCATTATCTCATAGTTCATGGGTTCGAGCCCTGTGTCGGGCTCTGCACCGACAGGACAGAGCCTGCTTGGGATTCTCTCTCTCCTCTCTCTGCCCCTCCTTGACTCATTCTCTCTCTCTCTCTCTCTCTCTCTCTCTCTCTCTTAAAATCAATAAATAAACATGAAAAAAAAAAAAGAATTATTTTGTTTGAATGTGGTGACTCTGGGTGGGCTCCCAGATAGGGCTTTTCACAAAAAGCCCAAGCCTTGATTAAAAGCTTGGGATTTCCAGCTCCACCTGCCATTCTTTGAGAGGGAAGAGGGGCTGGATATTGAGTTAATAGTTGGTCATGGCTTCTTGTTAAAGTGTCCCCCAAAATCCCTAAGGCACAGGTTTTGAGGGCTTCCAGGGGGTGAGCATGTTCAAGTACACAGGTTCAAGTGCTGCTCTACTGGGACAGATGTTCCTGCCTTGGGACCCTCCCGGCCCTCTCCCTATGTGTCTCTCCACCTGGCGGTTTATCTGCGTCCTTTATCATATCCATCATTATGTCATGAGCCCCTAAATGTAAGCAAGTGTTTCTCTGAGTTCTGGTGGCCATTCTGGCAAAATGCCAAACCCAAGGAGGAAGTCGTGGGAACCTTGATGTATAGCCAATTGGTCAGAAGTACAGTTGGTGACCTGGGACTTGGAACTGGCATTGAAGTGAGGCCATCTTGTGGGTCTAGGACTTTAATTTGTTGTACCTAACACTAACCTCCACTAACAGGTGGATGTCCATCTAACAGAGAGACGGTGTCGGAAATGAACTGGACTATAGGCCACCCCGCTGGTGCTGGAGAACAGGTTGGCATGAAAAAAATCCACGTATCTGGCTTCAGAAGTATTTAGTGTGAGGGTAAAAGAAAACTGGATTTTTCCTAGACACAACTCACGTTCAGAGGATCCTGGTCAACCTGAAGGTTCTCCTGGAATTGTTAGGGAAGAGGGGTTCTCCTCTCCTCTGTTGTCAAGCTGGTGGGACGGAAGTCTGGTGCTACGAAAATTTATCTCTGATAATGCACGTTGAGAACCCTCTCACCACGAAGCCTTTCAGTTGCGTTTCTATCAATTGCAACGGAAAGAGCCCTAACCATTGTGGTAAAGCTGACCCTCCGTCCTCACCGCCGGAACTCCTCTTGACAAGCAAAGTCAAAGGACGAATCAAATCTCCTCCCCTCACTGTACCTGCTTTCTACGTACACTCAGACCACTCCCAGTGTTAGTTCTCTCCTCTTCTCCGGTCCCCATAACCAGCACTGGCCCCCTCACCAACGTGTACCCCACCTTCACTCCCAACACCCCGGATCTTTCTAAACCACCAGCCCATTTTGGGTAGGCACCTGGCCCACCACCCCTTCCCTTCAGAATCATTTTTGGGGCCAGGAACCACAATTCTGGGAGAGGCTTCTCTCCTGTTTCCTTTCCTGGCCCCAGGGGACCCCCTTTCCTACCTGCTTCCCTGTCTCCCCGCCAGGAGAGGAGGTCAGACAGAAACGACATGTAGCATTTTAATGAGCTTCCCTACATCAGACAAGGCAAAAAAAAAAATCCCAAGAAATGCAGAATACAGCTTGTCCTATTAAGGATCAGCAGACAGTGGGGGCTACAAACAAGTGTGAGCACAGGAGACCCTTTATTTTAATGTGACTTGTTTCCCTAACAGCTAATAAAATTCACCTCAGAGGCCTATGTGGCTCAGTCGGTTGAGCATCTGACTCTTGATTTCGGCTCAGGTAATAATCTCACAGTTCATGAGACAGAGCCCTGTGGGGAGCCTGCTTGGATTCTCTCTCTCTCTTCCTCTCACTCTGCCCCTTCCTCCTCTCAAAAATAAATAAACTTTAGAGAAAGAGAAACATATTTTTATTTTTATATTTTTAAATTTTTTAATGTTTTATTTATTTTGAAAGAGAGAGAGAGACAGTGTGAGCAGGGGAGGGCCAGAGAGAGGGAAACACAGAATCTGAAGACAGGCTCCAAGCTCTGAGCTGTCAGTGCAGAGCCTCATGTGGGGCTTGAACCCACGAACCGTGAGATCATGACCTGAGCCGAAGCCGGACCCTCAACTGACTAAGCTGCCCAGGCGCCCCAAGAAAGAGAAACATTTTAAAAATCACCCCAAGAGTGATCTTGATAACCTCATGTCCTTTTAGAGCTTGGATCTCCAGCAACACTGTTGGGGGACTGGCTTAAGCTGTAATTGAGTTAAATGCTTTGTTTACAAACATTAAATCAGACCCTACAAGTTCAAATAAAGATGGTCTTGTTTCTGAGAGTTATTGATACGACGTTAGAGGCTTAGGTCACAGCGCTAGTTCTCCGAGTATGGAGCGGGGAGGAGGAAAGCAAAGAATAGGAAACACTGGGGCCCTGGGTGGCTCAGTCGGTTAAGTGTCTGACTTCGGCTCAGGTCATGATCTCACAGTTTGTGGGTTCAAGCCCCGCATCAGGCTCTATGTTGACAGCTAGCTCAGAGCCTGGAGCCTGCTTCGGATTCTGTGTCTCCCTCTCTCTCTGACCCTCTCCTGCTCATGCTGTCTCTCTCTGTCTCTCAAAAAAAAAAAAATTAGAGAAAAGAAAAGGAAACGTTAACCGAGTTATTTCTAATTAGAAGTCACAGACTTGTGCCCACAAACCAAATCTGGCCCCAGACATTATTTTTATTTGAATCAGTGACCAGCAGACTGATTCCACAAAAGCCCTGAGTTCTTGCTTGTCTTCAGAAGCCAGCAGATCTGGTTGTGCGGAGCTGCCTCTCGGCTCGGTGCTCTGTACTTCCGGGCTGGCCGCACCCGCTGCAGCCCACCTGCTCCTGGCCTGGCCCGCCCGACGGCCACCCAGGTCGAGGGTCTCGGCTTGAATGAAGGCAGCTTGGTGCCTCCTCGCGCAGCCTGGCTGCCTGGCCCAGGGTCTTGCTGGGCAAACCGGCGACTCACCTTTGAGGGAGATCCTGGGGATTTGTGGGAACCACTCCCACTAACACCTCGTCTTCCAGGAGGTGTGGGCTCAGGAGGGCACCCCTCATGATGTGGGTGGGGGCTGGGACTTGGCAAGTATGCCAACAGAAGGGTACCCCTAGAAAGAATTTCACATTTCTCTCACCTACAATTATTTTTTTAAGTTTATTTTATTTTGAGAGAGAGAGACAGAGAGAGAACAGGCAGGGGAAGGGCAGAGAGAGAGACAGAGAGAGAACAGGCAGGCTTCAGACTATCAGGCCAGAACCCGATTCAGGGCTCAAACTCAAAACCCGTGAGATCACGACTTAAGCCGAAGTCAAGAGTTGGACACTTAACTGCCTGAGCCACCCAGGCACACCCCGCTTACAATTATTTTTCAACTACCTGATTAAATGTTAAATCCAGAACTCATATCAGGAACCAGAGTGCCAATTGGCCGTGGGCATTCACGCTGAGTGGGGTGACTGGGAGCTGGTAACTTAAATGTGCGAGCTGATACCGCTAATTTTTCAGTAGCCTGACGCATCCCTGGAAAGCACATCACTTCTCTGCAGGACACAGCTACTGTCAACGGTGTTTTCCTCCCCACAGAAGGGACACTTCTTTTTCAGAAGGATATCAGTTTTTTGTGTGGGTGATATTATGTGACACACGGATATCAAGCTGCTTGAACAGGCAGGGACCATGAGACTCACTAGAGCCTCTCACTGGTTATGCCCCAGGGAACAGACCCACTGCACTGACAGGCGTCAGTTGGGAAAATTGGCACACTTTCAAATCTGTTCCCAATGTCTGGAAAAATACCATTCTTTCGTGTCTTCATCTCCAGAAAGTATAGCTAATTAATAAAATGGGCACATATGTTCCTCTTCTGAGAAAATGATGACTCGTGTTTTCTTCCCGTTAGTACAAAGGGGGAGGGAGAGTGGTTTTTGCTAAAGATTTTTAAGAGTGGAAGAGAATCCTGGCTGAGGACGGCCTTTAAAAGGTGCGAACAGCCTCCTGGCTCTTTTGGTGAAGGCTAATAGATTTAACCAGCTCAACTCAAAGAACTATGGCCTGAACATGAGTGGGATGGATGAGGATGATGCATGGCGGCCTGACTGACTTTGAGCCCTTGAAGAGTCATGACCTTGGCTTTGTCCTATCTGATGGGGGGCGGGGGCAGCGGGATTGGCTTGGACGCACCAGAAGCCGGGCAACATTGTTAAGTACTGATAGGATGGGTAAAATGCGCTGGACTGGACACTCAGCATTTCTGCTGGAACCCAAGGCATAGAATCCCTCCGAGCAAGCCCTAGAATGTCTGAGATGTGTCACTACCCACCGTGGCTGCTACCCTGCTCCAGACCTTTGTCATCTCTCACAGGGACTGGTATAGTGGCTTCCAATTGGCTCTTCATTCCCCCAGTCTTCCCCTCCCTTCCCCTTCCTGCTGCTGTCAAAACTTTCTTCCTAAAACACAGAACCAAAGAACTGAAGAAAGACCACTCCTCCTTGGCTCGGCCGTATGGGTGAAGACATGAACACCTGACCCCCCAGCTTAGCCGGACCTCACAGGGTCGGGGTCTACTTTTCTTCCCCAGATGGCGATCTCCTAATCCCACCACCTCCTGACCCCATCAGCAAGGCCTGGGATTCACTCCCAGCCTCAGATCTCGCTTCTGAAACCCACATCCTGCAGACTTTCCCCAGGTGCTTTCCTTGGATGACTTCTTCCTGCCAGGGAGCCGGAACATTACGGCATTCGACAAGGAGTGACCTTACCTGATTCCCTCCCATTGTGAGTTCACAGCCTGCCTTCCACGCATCCAGGAGCGAGCCCATGGGAGCTGGAACGCCAGGACACCGTGAGGACAGAGACGTCTCCTCTTCCCTTCCCTGCTGCACCCCTGAGCCCCACCAGCGCCTGGTCAGTGCTGGGCTTCAATGAATGCGGCAGCAGATAGAAGGGTTCAGCCACACTTCCCGTTCCCTTGCTTCCCTCCAGTTCCCAGTGGTTTCGGATTCCTTGTAGCCAGCAGTGTAAAAGGGAGAAGAGGGGACAGGGATTACTGGGGTCTCCACCCATCCAGGGCATGCAAGAAGGATGAATTCATGCGTGTGGGGCAGTTTCCTGGACCCCCCTCTCCGCCTTGCCTTTCTGGGGATGCAGACGCATCTGGCGGCTCATGCCAATACCTCCACATGCAGCTCACTGAGCTTCACACTCGCCTCCTGCTGGAAGTGTCCCCTTCCAGGCTCTGCGCTGCTTGCGTCTCCTACCCAGGCCCTCCTCTGACACCCAGGAGCCCACCAGGCTTCACACCAGCCCCAGCTTCCATCTCGCAGGTGGACGCTAGCAGGAGGCATTCGGACTCTTTTCCAAGTCCCCAGGGGCATGGCCGCCATTGTCTACAGCAGTGGCCTCATCTTGGCTTCCTCCCATACTCACTTTCCTGCCTCCTTCACTCCTGCTTCCCGGGGTCACGCCCACCCCCCAAATAAACTCCCAGCACCCAAGTTTTCATCCCAGACTTCACCTTCATGGAACCTCAAACCAAGGCACACAATTCGATAAAATGTCCCCTGATGGACACTTTCTGTCCCAAATCCCCATCGTGCAAACCTTTCACGCTGGGTGGGGTTATGCATTCAAAGGGAGGAACCTCTATTCTCTCTCCCTCTTGAGCCCCAGCTCAGACCTAGGCAGGGCCTCACTTGGATTCCCTCTTCACTGCACAGGGCAGTGGGCTCTGCTGAAATTGCTGGTCCAGCACCTCCACTGGTGGGGGACAGGGCTTGGTTTGTGACCAAAGAAGCCATCACTGGCTCAGATCTTAATAAAGTGGCCTTGACACCCGTGGCAAGAGGTGATTGGCGGGGAAGGCCTTGGAGATCTCTGCAACCTTGGCCTTACAGTCCTCAAGGGCACCAGCATTCCATTTCAATCTCGAGTGATCCCTGCTGCGTTGATAACAGTGTCAGCACAAGAGACCAGAGTGAACGAGACAGTGGCCCTGAGAACTGGCCCGAGGGCTGCACGCGGGCGAAGCCCAGTCATTGGCAGCATCGTGGAGGGAAGGTCTGCCCTGAACCAGGGTCCACATTCCACCTCGGAAGGCTGTAAATCCTCAACACGCGCTCCCGGGTGCTAAGCAAACACATCCGCCCGGCTGCCCACTGGCTAATCAGTGTCTGCTCCAGCCTCACTGCCCCCACTGCATCGCGGGGCCGGCTAGATCCCAGGGGGGGGGCGCTGAGAGGGACAGGTAACATGACGGATGTGCAAATCCTCTGTAAACTGCAAACTGCTATAAAAATGCAAGGAAATTATTTACCTGGTATTCCTTAAAAAAGAAAAGAAAGAAAGAAGAAAGGGAAAAAGGAAAGAGAAAAGAAAAAAGAAAAGAAGTCTGAAAGGAATAGAACTGATTTTTAGGAGGTGACCAGAAGGACTCCTCACCTCCCACATGCTCGTTCTATGCAGCACCAGGAAGCATGATTTATCGTACCGGCTCCTTCCAGATCATTAGAGATGCTCTGGGTCACCTTTGCTGGCCCATTTTGCAGGTGAGGACACTGAGTCTGAGCAAGGTCACGGGATTGCCTGGAGCCCCAAGGGCAGTGAGTGACAGAGTCTGAGGTCAGATCCATGTCTTTCCCCTTCCACTGCCTGAGCTCTTTCCTGCAGAATAAATGAAGACCTCACTCAGACTTTCAGGTTTCAGACTCAGGGAGTCAGTAACCGTCTCTTCCATTCTGGCAGACACTCAAAAGCAGGCAGACAGGTGGGAAAGCTCAGTAGCAGAACAAGAGAAGGCTTCAGGTAAGCCCTGATTGGAGGCTGTCAGGCTGGAGGCTGGCCGACAGAATGTAGGGTGTCCTGTATGGTTGGCTTACGGGGCATGTTGGACGTTTCTCTGGTAGGTCCTAACTTGGAAGCAGGGACAAAATTCAGGAAGGTGTCCGTTACTGATCATGTCCTGGCCACTTTGGGCAGATTGCTTCAAGGGTTAAGATTTGACTTCCTGAATTAGTGTAAGAGAGAGAAGTCCAACCTCCTACAAGCGTGGCTTGTAGACAGCAGGCTGGTTTCCTGGGCTGGATTCCGCAGATTGTGGGTCAGAATTCTACTTTTATATCCTGTCTGGCTGCTGTCCATTTGCACATTCAGTTTCTCACTCCCCTCCACCACCTGACTCGAAGCTTACACTCTCTAAAACAGGACACATGTCTTTACTGGGATTTTAAGAAAACAGAGGTTCATTTGATCCCGATTGGAGCAGCTCAATAAGCAAAGCAAACACCCTGGGCGCCTCATTACCTTTCTGTTAACCAAAAAAGTACTGTGAAAAGTTCTTTATTTATCGAGCAGCTAGAAGGCGTGAGGCAAAGTTTGGAAACATCATGCTTATCTTCTCTGCAAGTGCAAAATTGCCCAGGGTCACTGATAAAGATCCCCCGTGCCGGAAGTCCCCACTCAAATGTGTGACCGCAGCGGCGTTCACAGCTCCGACAAGGTCAGCACGCTGAAGCGTCTTATTCTTGCTTTCTAATCCGTAACGGAGGCTGCCGAGTGAGGAGGTAGTGCCCAGCAACAGCTTGAGAGGCGTTAGAAATAGCAGGCGACGTGGTGAGGATGTTCACAAAGGACCTCAGTGCATAACGGAACATCTGAAAACTGAGGCCGAAAATACCCCAACGATGCGGTTCTTCTTTTTAGTCACAGTTTAGCATTTTGGCTTCTGGTTTCTGGAGTTCTGAGGCAGACTGAATTAGAAAAAATATATGCAAAAATGTTCCTGAGTTCAGCACTGCTTATGGGTTGGAGATGCTAACTTCTGCAACCAAGAGACCCGAATCAGTTTGGATAAAGACCTGCTAGAGATAACTTAAAATCCCCTCTCACCGTGAGGGAGGTTGGAGACATCTAGAGGGAAGACAGCAGGGGGCTGATAGGGTGGCACTTTGGTGTCTCCAAGCCCCAGGCCCTGCTATCCTCAATGCTTGGTCCCTATCGTCAAGGTCAATATCAAAGATGGCTGCTGGGGTGCCAGCCTTCGTGTCTCTGTTCCAGCCTGACAGAAGGAGAAAGGAGAAGAAACGACATGCCTTCCTTTTCTTCTCACTTCTTAGAATTTTCGTATCTCATTATCCAGAACTTCTTTATAGCATGCTACCACCCTGCCCTTATTTCTATGTAATCTTTTTCTTGTCCACATAAAATAATCCCCAAATATACCCAGAGTTCAGCTACTAAACATGAAGTGGGTATTAGGTAGACCCTGAGGGTGGGCAATCTGGATGCAGCTTCTGAGAAAAAGATTTGTATAGAAGGGAGATTTATTGGGAAGTGACTCCAGGAAACCTCTGTAGGGGCACAGAAACCTTGGATCAGGAAAAGAATCTAAGGTAGGATGCGATGTTAGATTTTTTTTTAATGTTTACTTTTTGAGAGAGAGACAGACAGACAGAGTGTGAGCAGAGGAGGGGCAGAGAGAGAGGGCGACACAAAATCCAAAGCAGGCTCCAGTCTCTGAGCTGTCAGCACAGAGCCTGACATGGGGCTTGAACCCACAAACCATGAGATCATGACCTAAGCCGAAGTCAGACACTTAACCCACTGAGCCACCCCAGGGCCCCTAGGATATGATGTTAGTTTAAACCCATTTCCTTCAAGGGCAACCTTGACCAGTCCCACCAACAGCTCTGGGACATTGTCTGGTCAACTCAGAAAAGTCCTGCTCAGCACTAACAGAGCTGGAGTACTTACATGCTCACACCCCGCCCTCACTGAGAGGGGTGTGCTCCAGGCCACACGTGTTCCCAGACCCTCCGGCTCTGTAAGCACAAACCCCGAAATCTGAGGGCAGCCTTGCACCCAGAAAGGCCACTGCCGGCTGTTGAAAGTAAAAGCTCACATATAAGCGGTCTTCGTCCATCTGCCTATTTTGAGGCATATCAACTAAGAGTTGTGTGCCTGCCTGGAAAGAAAACAGAAATATCTTTGATATTTGGACCTGTGAGTTTTTGTCAATGGTGGTGAAAATGGCAGAGTTGACATTATAGGAGCTCTAGGGGCATAGATGTCCATGCGTCTGTAATTCAGAAAGAATTCTATCGTTCATTGTGCATTTGATGTTTTCCTCTCACCAGAGGGCATTAATAAATTAAATTGTAAAGTCTCTTAAAGGAATGTGGATCTGTTTGGCTTACAGAGATAACACTTATAGAAATTATTTCCTATAATTGTCTGAAAATAACATTATTCTAATCTTCTAATACTTTGTTACTTTAACTTAGAAGCATTTAAGGAATCCATATAATTAAGGTAACTCTTTGGCAAATGACACTAGTTTAATAATTTTAATTAAGGGGCACCTGGGGGACTCAGTCAGTTGAGCGTCCAGCTTTGGCTCAGGTCATGATCTCACAGTCCATGGGTTCGAGCCCTGCATCAGGCTCTGTACTGATGGCTCAGAGCCTGGAGCCTGCTTCGGATTCTGTGTCTCCCTCTTTCTCTGACCCTCCCCTGCTTAAGCTGTCTCTCTCTCTCTCTCTCTCTCTCTCTCTCTCTCTCTCTCTCTCTCACTCTCTCTCTCTCTCAAAAATAAATAAAACATTAAAAAATAGTAATTTTAATTAACAAATAGCTATGTCTTCTCTACTTTATTAATGCTGTATATTAACATGAGCCACATTTTATTATTACTATTATGTTTTCCCTAGACTTACTCCCTTTCGCTGATCTAAGAAACCGATATTCTTCCTGTTAATGTTTAAGGCTCTGAAAAATGTAAAGTTGTGTCCCAGTAAACTGAATTGTTCTGAAAAACTCTATTTCAACAGTAATGATGTTTTGTGGTGCATCAGCTTGAAGATAATTTCCAAGACCTTCAAAAAAGTTGAACCTTTGTACCGATATGGCATTAATCAGCGGATAATCATTGGACGCCTGGATCATTTCTAAGCAAGGTGAATACAGAAACTGGTTACTAAGCATGATTTTAAATTTATAGACCTTTGCTTCTTGTTGTTAAATACATCGGGCCATATGAATGAACATGTACATTTTTGCTACTTTCAGAGATTCTTTAAGGGGGAGATGTGGCTGCAAAAGAACGTGGTTCTGGGGCGTCATGAGCTCTGCCCGTTTGCTAAGATGCTGGTGTGTAGCGGAAATTCTCCACCAACTGCCCCTCCCCCCACCCCAGTTTGTTCATGGAAGAGAAGTTACTTTGGCCCCAGTGACCGAGAAAGACAGTCACGTGCACGCTTCTGGTTTTCAAGCAAAACACTGGTTTTGTCCTGAAGCAACATTTCTCAGATTTCTTTTGGTCTCCAGATGCCTTTACCTCATAGAACTCAGGGAAGACCCCAGTTTTTAGGGCTAGAGCCATGAATGTTTTCGGTATTGGAAACGGAAACTGAGAATTTTTTAATGCTTATTTACAGACACATTTGAAGAGAACAGGGAATGCACAGCACGTTAATAACATCTTAGTATTATTAACTAGTCCTTCCCCGAAGACCCTAACGCTGGTCCTCAAGTTAAGTGTCAGCCTATTCTGGAACATGTAGGTGCTAATGAAGGACAAATTTGGAAAGTGAATTTTACTTGGCTTGGGCTGTTTATTTTGAGAGAGAGAGAGAGAGAGCACAAGCAGGGGAAAGGGGCAGAAGAGAGAGAGAATCCCAAGCAGCCTCCATACTCAGCACAGAGCCTAAGGCGGGGCTTGATCCCACGACCCTGGGATCATGACCTGAGCCAGAGTCAAGAGTTGGGGACGCTCAACTGACTGAGCCCCCCAGGGGCTCTTGGCTTGGTTTTTAGAATCGGACTTCAGAAACTCCGACTGAGTCTCCCTCTTTTGTATGGCTGTATAATTATTTGTATAGGTTCAATAGGAACTTGTCCTGCTTTTACTAGGATGTGATTAAAAAAATTGGTTAGGCAACAAAGGTCTTGCCTAGAATATCACAGTTGAAAATGGTGCTTATTCGTTTGGTATGGCCATGGTTTTGGAAAAAAAGAACTTTAATGAAATATAATCCATAGCAGATTATTCACTCAGTTAAAGGATACAATTCAGTGGTTGCTCAGAGTCATGCACAAGGATGTTTTAGAACATTCTTGTCACCCCCCAAAAACCTCCGTGTCCCTTAGCCGTGACCTCACCCCGGGCCTCCCTCTCTTCCTGTCGTTTCCCACCCCGGCCAGCAGGGCGGAAAATCCCCGCGTGTTCTTTTCCTGAGGAACGGAGAGAAAACAGGGCAGGAGAGGGGAGCGCAGAGAGTGAAGACAGCACACGGTTTCCGACCAAGCCTCTCTTCTTTATTCTTCTTCCCCCATCCCAGAGAACGCTGTATCTTAAATAGCGTTTGGGGCGGGGAACTGACCCAGGTTAATTGCCAGGTAACAGAATTTTAGAGAAAGGGGTAAAACGAACTGAGATTCCGGACACAGCATCAAAGGGAAGCGCGCAGACTTGCCTCTGCAATGCTGGGGAGGGGAAGCTAGACGCTGCATACCCGAAATGTGGTTTGATCTTTTGTGCACCTTGGCCATTCTACGTCTGGCCCAGCATGACCGACGCCAAAATCTTGGACCAGGAAATGGCAATCTCCAGCCTCCAGATGCAAATCTTGTTTTTTGGTTGCTCCCTGGAGAGCGAATATCCTTGCCTGAGGCAGCCAGAAAACTTGGCGGCTCCCGACATCTTCCCCCAAATCCTAGGTGCCCACTGTCTGTCTCTTTGAATTTACCTACTCGGGACGGCTTGAGCGAATGGAATCACACAACACGTGACCGACTTTTCTCACTCAGCATGTTTTCCAACTTCATCCATGTTGTAATGTTCTCAGTCCTTTTAGGGTTGAATGATACTCCATTGTGTGGATATATTATGTTTCATTTATCCACTGGTAAGTAGATGGACATTTGGATTGTCTTTACCTTTTGGCTACGATGAATAGCGCCGCTTGGAACATTCCCGTACAAGTTCTGTGCGGACATATGTTTTCATTTCTCTTGCATGTGGACCTGGGAGGAGAATGGCTGGATCATGTGGTCACACAATGTTGAACGTTTTGGGAAACTGCCAGACTGTCTTCTGAAGTGGCTGTACTTTTTTCTAAAAATAGCCCATTTTTATTTCTCTATCTTTTTGATGCTGAAGGTTCCAAGCGTTTTAAATTTATTAGCATTGATTGAATCCCCACAGCAACGCTGAGAGGCAGGGATTATTAAATCCATCTTTGAGATGAGGCTGCTTGTTTAACATCACTCCGAGAGTCAGAGGCAGGCCTGGAATCAAGCTGAAGCCCATTCAGTCCCAAAGCTCTGAACCCCCCCGCCCCCAATGCTCTGGATCCCACTGCCCCCCGGTGATGCAGTCAGTGGTGGGCTCTTTCCTCCCTCCATAGGCCTAGGGGGCCATGGAAACTTCCCCCATGGGCTTCCCAGGTCCTCCTTCTCTTCTTGCCCCCACAAATCCCCCGGGCCCTGTGCAAGGGTGTTTTATAGGACTTGGCAGAAAGCACAGACCCAGATCCTGATGTCCTGAAGGCTCTGGACTTGCCTGGGCTGGAAGGAGACAATACCCAGAGAACAATGACTTTTGCCGTGTTCTCCCGGCCCATCTGGAGGCGGGGAGGTGGGGGGGGGTGTCTTTCAGCAAGAGCACGTGCCTGGGGAGGATGAGGCAGGGGCAGCCAGGAGTCACGGCTTTTAGTGCAGATTCCCTGAAGGCCAATGCCGTGCACACAGTGGCCTGCACAGCCAGGAGGTCTCTCTGGGAGCTCTGGGGGTGTCCGTGTCCTCGGCTCCTCCTGTTCCCTCAGCGGTGGCTCAGCGGATGCAGGTTTGGAGAGCAGATGAAGGAGTAGATCAGGTAGCTTCCATCATACTGATTAATTTTAAAAAACCAAAGCAGATGACCTGGCTTCACATATCCGTGCCTGCCCTAAGCCTCAGTCGCCTCGTCTGAAAAATATGTCATATGCACCTGGAATGCAACGGTGGGGACGAAAAGCCGTATCCCTTGTGCTGGGGACACGGTACCGGAGACACATATCTGGCCTCTCGCAGCATCTTGGTGCTGGCAGGGTGCCAGGTGCCAGCCTAAATGCTGACAGCGGAGCTCCTCACAACCGACGGGTGTGAGCCCCACTACTGTACCCACTCTGTGGATGAGGAGACGGAGACTCGAGGTTACGAGGCTGCACACAGAGTTAAGAGGCAGGGCTGGGACTAAGCTCAGCCCCGTGACTCCAAAGACGAGGCTCTTGCACACCTCGCTCTGCGACGACCTGGAGGAGAGTGGGGTGGAGCCGACCGCCCTCGCGGCTCACCCGCACCCCCTGCCTTGCTGCAGAGACGCGCTCCAGGAGGCTCGAAGGGGCCCTCCTGGGCTGTTGACGGAGGAGATGTGGACAGAGCCCATCAATGAAGCACAGATGAGCCTGAGGGAAGTCACTGTCCCCTTCCTCTGTGGTGCGTGTTCTTGTGACAGACAACAAGAAATGCCAGTGTGGTGCTGACCTCCTGCAGCTCGGGAAGCTGGCCAGGAGCCAAGGGCACAGAAGCTGCACCTCTGATGAATGTCACCAACCGAACATCCAGTGGGGCCGGGGAGCCAGGACATCGCCCAGGTGTTAGGTCACCTGCAGCAGACGCCGAGCTATGATGCAGATCAGCACACGGAGGCAGGCCAGGCGCACACCGGGGCTCATTTCCTGATTCCCTTGTTCACAGGCTCCCGGGGAAGCTGATCAAATAGGGATTCTGATCTTCTGTCCTCTGGTTTCTGAAAGGCACCTGTGCCTCCCAAGGCTCCCATCACTGCCTGGGGCTCCATCTGCTCCCAGGAAAGTCAGCCAAGGGGCACCTGGGTGGCTCAGTCGGTTGACTGTCCAACTCCTGATTTCGGCCAAGGTCATGATCTCATGGTTGATGGGATCAAGCCCCATGTCAGGCTGTGTGCTGACAGCGCAGAGCTTGCTCGGGATTCTCTCTCTCCCTCTCCCTCTCTCTCAAAATAAATAAACATTAAAAATAAAAAGAAAATCAACCAAGAGCCCCAGACCTGGGACAGCTACTCCAGGACCGAATTACATTGTTCTGCTCGGACACAGGAAGGAGGCTTGTCCTGAAATCCTGCCTCCGCCACAGACTGAAACACAATTCTGGACACTCGAGCCTTCTCCCTGGGCCTCAGTTTTCCTATCTCTAAACCCAGAGGGGGCTGGGCTAGTTTGGGGATGGAAACGTATCCAGAGAAGTTGCGCCATTTTATCCACTGAGCCCAGACTCTGTCTCAGAATCCTTAACAGTCCCTCGGGCAACTCTACCGATAAATCGGAGTCCGCTTGCAAGAGGAAACCTGCTTGCTGTCCTTGGACGCATTCATCTAGAAGCATCCCTCAGCTCCAAACACCTGTCATTCTCCTCTGCACTCCTGCTTCACCCCATTCCCGGGGTCTAATTTTCCCTGGCCTCGTGCGCTGGCTGGGGCGCTGCGGCTGTGGTTCCGTAGCAGGGGCTAGACGGGCAGGAGAAACCGCTCCCTCGGCCGCAGGAGGGGCTGCCGGGTGCTCCGAGCTCGGCTGCAGCATCAGGCTGTGGTAAGCCGGTCTCTGCGGCCTCCCAGCCAGTCCTGCTGAGGGTGGGCTTGTGGGTAGCAGCTCCCCCAGCTCATCAAGGCCACAGCTTTCCTTTGCAGGAACAGGGGAGGGAGTAGAGAGGCTGCCAAGCCCAAGGCCCCGCACCAGGGGTGGCACGGCCCAGAGCCTGCAGCCCAGGCCTGAGAGCCCATGACTCCTGTCAGTGGGAATGTCACACGCACGAGCTGTGTACTGTAGCTAGTCACAGTGTTAGTCACTGGCAACGAGACTGAGTCATTTTGGCACCAAGCGCAGGGACCTGGCTTCAGGTCGGGCAGCGCGGGGACCAGACAGATCCAGGCGGCTGATGCACTTGCAGCGGGTTCCTCCTGAACGGCCGCACTGGTTTATCATCTCAAAGGCTTTCCTCCTATCAGCACCGGCCCCGTCGGATACGGCCAGTGTTTCCTACCACCGGCTTGATGGAGAGCTCCACGGGCTAGGACGGCGGTTAAAAGTGATATTTAAATTACTGCAAATTATTGAACACTAGAAATTCCGGCCCTAGGGTGCATGCACCACATTTCAAGGGCTCAATAGCCACATGCAGCCAGTGACTACTGTGTAAGATCGCACGGAACAGAACATTTCCATTGTCCCAGAAAGTTCTATCTCACAGCACTGGTTTAGAGTCAGGGTCAGCTAGCTGCGCAAGCCTGAGGGTTCAAATCCAACTACCATGTGTTTTTATAAATAAAGTTTGGTTTGGTTTGGTTTTAGAGAGAGTGAGCATGTGCAAGTGGGAGAGGCGGGGGGGAGAGAGAGAGAAAGAGAGAGAGAGAGAGAGAGAGAGAGAGAGAGAGAGAGAGAGAATCTTAAGCAGGCTCCACGTTCAGGGTGAAGCCTGATGTGGGGCTCGATCCCACCACCTTGGGATCATGACCTGAGCCGGAATCAATAGTCGGGCACTCAACCAACTGAGCCACACAGGCGTCCCTGCAAACAAAGTTTTGTTGAAACATAGCCATGCCTGTTCCTTTGTGTTTTATGCACGTCTGCTTTTGTGCAGCCAGAGCAGAGATAAGTCCTTGTGACGGAAACTGACTGCAAAGCCTGAAATATTTTCTATCTGATCCTTTACAAGAAAAGTTTGTGAACTCTGGTGTAGATTGTCGGAAAGCTGCACATGGATCTTTTCGGGAAAGAGGCTCGCTGACATCCCCAGAAGTCCCTAATGGGTCCCAAGTGTCAGGACGATTTTATCTAGGCATATGGCTCTCCTGGGAAGAAGGCAGGGAACACACAGCTGTCATTCCCAGTTGCTGAACGTGGTGGGACCACAGGATTGCCCTCCCCAGGGAGGTACCTCCTCCGGGGGGCCTGACTTCTGGGAGAGGCAACGGGGCGTGGCACTGGGGGGCTGCAGGAACGCTCAGGAAGACCATAGGCTGGAAGGATCTTATCATTTGCTTGCTTTATTTTTCTTTCTTCCCAGGTCAGTGAGGCAGCAACATCAAGAAAAAGTAGACAAACCGTGTGCTCGCCTGGTAATCCAATAACCCCTCCCAAACCAAGAATCCACAGATAATTCTAAGAGCCTTTCATCACTCTTGGCCTGATTTGAAGGTCTGGCATCCCACACATCAAAAATAACTCCCTTGGTGATGTTCAGCCAACTTCTGAGCGCTCATTTCCGTGAAAAGAGGAACAGCTTAGGCAGAGAGAGGGCTGCAAGTCGTCAGCTGCCTCCGGCCCTTCTCAAGTCCCTGCAGATCAAAGAGGGGGCCAGGCTAGATGACAGGCTCCCCCCTGCTCCCCCCACCCAGGCAGCCCCCAGGGCTGCTGGACCGGCAGGGGCTCTGGGGAGGGGGTACCTCTGTGGACCCTGCAAATGAGCCCCACTGCAGTCCAGCTACTGACTACGTTGATTCTAGAGGCTCACAGATGCTCACTTGGTAGTGTCTCTATTGTCCGCAGAGCGTGGGATTCATCTGCAGCAGCTTGGAGTGTCCCGGGGCTGGGGGGTGGGCTCTCAGAGTGCCAGGAGCATCTCACATGGCACCGCTGGGGACAGCGGGGCCCCAGGAGGCTGCTGCGACTGGAGGCAAGCGAAATGCAAATGTACCCGGGACTCTTGCTGTCATGCCAGCAGGAGAAGCATGGCCTTCCCCTCCAGTGAAGCCAGGAGACCCCAAGCAGCCAAGGCCCCCTCTCTGTCTCTGGTTCCCAGGTTGAGTTGCTGAAATCTCACTCCTACCAGCCTTGCTCTGCTGATCTGAATTATTTGGAAACATGAAACAAAGGGAAAAAAATTTCCTAAGCTCTCAGCCCTCCCCTCGGGACCAGCCTTGCCAGGCTCGCATTCTCCCGGCCTTCTTGAATTACAGAGAAAACAATGGGAGCGAGTCCTCTACAGAGCTACCACTGGGGGTGGTTTAATTTGCAAGGGTCCGGGACAGGTCTCAAGTGTTGGCAGGTCACCCGCGCTGCCGTCTCTTCCGCCCCCGCAGCTTCAGCCGCCTGGCTGGCAGGCTGACCGGCTGCTTCCCGAACTTTTCCATGATCTCCCTGATCCTGGCCAGGTTGGTTTTGCTGAGCGTGAAGTCACACCGTGTGGCCCCCATGTCGTAGCCGACCATGCAGTTCTTGGTGGACGCAGTGAAGCCTTCTGCCTTGGCCGTGACCACGTACTCTCCGGGGTTCAGGAGGCGCCAGTAATCGCCGTCGCTGGCTGTGGAAAGAAAGTGGGGGGTTCAGAGATTCCCTTCTAACACAGCACCGCCGGTGCTGTTACTCCGGGACCTGCCTCCCAGCCAGAGAGAGACACTCAGAGGCCGGCGGTGTGGAATTCGAGTCCCTGTGGAGACACACTCTTAATGCATTTTGGAAGCCGAGATGCTTTCCTCCTTGGAAGCCACCTTAATGGGTTTAGCAGGCAGGAGTTCGAGGTGTGGGCTCCCCGCAGTGTGAGTACACGTGAGCGGAGATGGAGAGGGGCTCGCTCACGCCCCTTCCTCCGTGACAGCATACGCCATTCCTTATGAGCTTGAGCCTCCAAACGGTGTACCCTCGCCTCGAAATGCCATCTTGAAAAGCCATCAGCGCCTGGCTTCCTGGCCCCCCCTTGCCCTGGCTAGAAATACAGAAGACGAATTCTTTTAAAGGACGGGAGTCTTCACTTTCGAAAAGAGAAATAAAGGACGATAGGGGACCAGGGCCAAATGATCTGGGAGGAGGCCTGGTGTCTGCGCCCCATCCCGTGGCCCTCATTCCATGGCCCCGGGGGCCAAGAGAAACCTCAGGCTGCAGGAGCAGGGACACATCTGTCCCCATGGATACTGCTGGTCAGCCACCCATTAAGCACGTAATAGAACCGCATCCTGGTTCCAGGCCACATCTCTGTGGTATCTCTGTGGTTCCAGGCCAAGGCTCTCTCCCCCAGGAGCCTACAACCTCCCGAGGACACGTAGACCCCTGACATTCAAGAGGCTTCGAGGCGTGGCTAACCAGTGACCCCGCAGAGGACGTGGTACCCAGAAGGTCGAGGCCATGAGGACTTCCCTCTCTACATGAGTAACTGACGCCCAGGGAGGCATAACGTCCTGCACAAGGTCTCAAAGGGACGAGAGGAAACCCTGTGAGTACGTGTGAATGTGTATCTCCCCCAAACACACGCGACCCTCTGAAGCATCAGCTTGCAACCTCTATTCATCTATGACACCCCCATGCAAGGAAGCGAGCTCAGCAGAACACCAAGTGTTGTAGAAAATGAGCTCTGGAGGCAGGCGTGTGCCGCACGTAGTACGGCCTGCTGACTCGGCGTGAGAGGCCGGGGTGCAATCAACGCAGGTGGCTGCCCCTCCCCTTCCCCGCTTTCTCGGCGCTGCGCCTGCATCTTCCTTTGGTGAAAATGCAGGCTTTTCAACTAAATACAAGGCCACGTGATGCTTGTCACGAGGCGAGAGCCCATCAAGTGTTTTTCGTCTCGCAGTTGGACGGCCTGAGCGTCCAGTGCCGGACACCCTTGGAGACCTCGCTCTGGGGTCCCACAGCTCCCGGGCTCCCCTGAAGGCGGCACCCCCTTCGCGCATCTGTCCTCCCAGATGGCGGGTCCTGGAGCGTGGGGCTGGGCCCTATGCTAAGCCGTCGGCTCCCTAAAAGCCTGCGTCTTACTCCAGCGCTCACAGTGTGCTGCGCAGTGTGCTCTCCGTTAGCGCCTGCCGGATGGAGCGTGGTGACGAGAACACGCACGCGGAACCGAACGTCTTATGAACACATGAAGCTGAACTTACTAACAGTCCCAACTCCTGTGGGTGCTTCTCCCCTGTGAACACCAGAGGGGATGCATTGAGGCCAAGAGCCGGCCGCCCGGACAGCTGTCTGACCTGCTAGAGGCCTCTGGACCTGAGACGTCTCAGTCACTGGGCACCATCTGGAGAGGACTGTGAGGTCACTGTGAGACACCCCAGGGAAGGAGGCAGGGTCCTCACCGGGGGAGGGGCTCGCTCAGCAGAGGAGGGAAAAAAAATCCCCATAATTAACAAATGCCGATCGGCACTGCTAAGCGAATAAGAAGGTTCATAGGAAGTGATTCTCCTTTTTCCTCCAAAGCACAAGGCTCACTCCTGACCCTCTCCCCAAACTATCCTCCACATGGTGGGGGCCTCCTTCTTATCATGTCATGGTGCCTTGCTCTTGAACCTGCATTTTGAGCAAGGTCACGTGGGCAGCCCACCTCTGTGCACCCCCCGCACCTCCCACATCCTGCATCCCAGCCGCTCAACACCTCACACTGGTTCCCAGCACGGGCCACGCATCTCACACCTCAGGGCCTTTGCATATGCTCTTTCCCCAACTCCCGTGCCCTTTCACCCTTTGAGACCTGAGGCCTTGAGCTTTTTTAAATGCCCAACTAATAAAGCCAACTTTTTGTAATTAAAAGCAAGGAGTTCTGTTCCATGCCCCTCGGGGACGAGTCTTCCAAGGAAATCCCTACCAGGTCCTGGCCGGCCACTCTCCAGCCACAAACAACCCCCAAGAGTGTGGTCTTTACCTCTTGATTCTAAACCTCTGTAGTTACTGTTCCCT